>BGPT01002482.1:7992-80595 GCA_003297045.1 Symbiodinium sp. clade C Y103 | reverse complement strand
ATAATATAAACACCGGGCTTGCCTCCATAACATCATTGATGTGACCAATCAGCTGCAAACCTTCACACAGCGCTTGGGCCCGGGAGAAGGATTGCTCAACCCCCGATGTAGAAGCCCCGGCTGCCCAGTACCGCACTAACAAAGGCATCAGCGCATCAGCTTGGGGTTTGCGTAAGCGACCCAAATCTTGAAGAGCTTTCCTCCAAGAATCTACTGAAGAAAGCCCCTCCTCATTGCAGATTCGTTTTGCCACATGCCAGATCCTCTGAAACTCTTCTCCTGCCACTGGACGATCGGCTTCATGGAACGCAGCTTGCAAACGAGAGATCGCATTGGTCCGCACTGCCCTTTCTGGGGGATTGCCCTCGATGTTTTTGACATTAAACAGGCTGAAGCACTGCTGCGTTTCAAAATGTGGAAACTCTGCAGAAAGGGTCGCCTCACAAAGTGTGACCCAATGAGACATGCGACACAAGCATGCAGCCACAATGAGGTCCGACGGCTTCCCCAGTGAGTTAGTCTGTTGTCTGCCACCAGGCCCCGGAAAGACAAAAACCATAGTTTTCTGAAGACGCTGCATCATCTGCTCAGTGCATCCTGTAGTCAAACAAACAGCCGGAGTGGCTTGAAAAAGCCCACGCAAACGATCACGAAAACCCAGAATCTGTGAAGGCAATTCTTCTACAGGAAAGCCTTGCCAATCAACCAAGCGAGTCAACTCCAAATTTTCTATGGCAGCATCGGCCAACATGCCCAATTGAAGGCATCGCTCCGGCGTGAGCCATGCAAGAAAACTTGAAGCGGATTTTCCTGCAGCTTCTTGTTTTCGTTCCTGTGCTATTTGCACCACAGTTGCAATGAAAGCGGGCCATAGCAACACAATTCTTGTCAGGGGTTTGCAGGCAGATTCGAATCGATGAGGTGCAAAGCCTAAATCTTTCACATGTTCCTGCACCTTCACTGCAGCAGTTCCCGGGCTAATGCGTCGAATGTTCCCTGCAAAATATCCTTGGAACACTTGGCTGTTCTGTATCAATCGTGTTGGAGAGTCAGGCGCAAACAGAAATCTAAATGCAGTCTCATCCAAAAAACTGTCAGCCTTCCATCCTCTGGAAAGATTCCGCCTGGTGGCATGTGGCTTGTCACGGACAACCACCTTCAGATGTCTGAACCTCGGCATATACAGATCAGTCGTGCTTTGCCCAGCCAACATGTGACCTGCGCGAACCTCATCTCCAGCAGAATCTGAGACGAAGGTCTCAATAGAAGATTTGACAGTTTCATACAAGCTGAGGTCTGTTTGAGGTACATGCTCCTTGTCAAGATGAGGAGGGCGCAAACAAGGAGTGCAAAAATCCTTGATGATGGTATCCAAACCCTTCATCAACCCCACAGCATCCAGGCTATATTCCTTTGCTACGTCAAGTGTACCCAGGTGACCCAACCAGCGTTCTGTTCTAGAATTTGCACAAGTTCCACGGACTGACAGGATTCCCTTGCGGGTGTCTTGGAAGATTGTGCTGGAACAAAGCAAGCTCTCCCCCTTCTTGGCCACCCACAACTGTCTCTTGAAATGCCTGGATGATTCAGCAAGGCACCAAAGCATTTTTCGGCATTTCTTCTGACCTCCAACAACGGGAATCCCATTTTAAATGTGGTGTTTCCTGGCATGGTTCAAAACTTTCTTGAATTGGTCAGCTGAAGGTGTTGACTGGGGTGGGCCCTCTATTGATTGCACCACTTGTCCTGCTGCTTTGCAATGTGCTGCTGATTTCTCATGACTATCCAAAGCCCGACGCTGCATGGACGAGTGTCTCGTAACCTGTCCAGTTGCCCAAACTCCACCCTGACAATCAACTTGCTTGGACCCGGTGATCTCATAAAATTTACGGCAAGCTTTGCATCCCAAGCTCAATGGTTCAGAATTGACTTCAAGCCATGGATAAGAATCTCGCAACTCGGCGAAGTTGCGTGAGATGAAGCATGCTGGGCACCGCTTCTTACGGCATGACTTGCTACAAAATGACGGCATGCTTGGTTTCAAGCAAAAACGGCCACTGTATCAATCAGGGTCGAGCGCGAGAAACTGTGGAAATCAAGATGGCTCTCAAAATCAAACGGTGTATTTTATGCACCGCCCTGGCCCCCCTGTCATTTCATACTTGCCCGGCAAAATTTGGAAANAACTGTGGAAATCAAGATGGCTCTCAAAATCAAACGGTGTATTTTATGCACCGCCCTGGCCCCCCTGTCATTTCATACTTGCCCGGCAAAATTTGGAAATTTGTTTAAATTTGATTCTGAGTCTGCATCCCGCACATTTGATCAAGGACTGCTTACAGTATTTTGACAGGTGATTCTGAAATGCTCTCATCGAGTCGAATGGAAATCAATTCCATGATTGGACGCAAACTATCATGTTGGAAACAATTGTCAAATTGAATCCCTGACGCAACCAAACTATACCCAACCCAAAAATCCACCTGCACTGGAGGCATCTGGAAGCAATTACAACAACTAACAAGTTTTAGCTTATAGGGGTCCTCATAGGCATAAAATGGCCCCAACATGAACCCAAAATGGCACCAAGATTAGGCTCAAAACAAATCCTGTAATAACTTTTAACACAAGATTGCCTGAAAATGGCCTTCAAGCCCGTCCCTCTTCACATCAAATCAAATCTTTCAATGCTGTCAAAACGATCATATCTTGAAACAACCCAGCCCAAACAAAACATAGGCACTAGACTTTTCAAGTGACACCCATCAGACAGATATTCTGGCTGACAATTGTATATGGCATTGTATTGTGGCAATTCTGACATCACATTTTTTTGACTTTTCAAGCTCTGACATTCCCTCTGGCATGATGTATTCTGACATTCTATCTGGCATTCTCTGGAGAAAGGAGAGGACGAGAAATTGACGTGAGAGGAGGAGGTCGCATCCTTGATAAAACTAAGTCCACCAAGCTATAATATGTGGGCCAAAAGGGACAGTCCAATTCAACAAATAGGTTCAACATACTAAAACATTATTGCCCCAAAATGAACATAAGCCAACACGGGTCACAAAACAGGCGCGCATTCAATAAGATCTTGTTTATCTTGACTTGACTGCAACCAAAATTTACTTTTATTTTACAAAACCAAATGCTACAAGCAAGTTTTCTGGGATAGTTCACAAGTTACGTAGCACCAACTCCAAGGAGGAAAAGGCGACTTCCCGCAATCAACAATTTTTGGAAACGGTCCGCTAGTCTCCTAAAATCCCTTTAGGCGACTTGTCATTTCCAATGTTGACAAACGGTAGGTTATTGACATGAGGGCTTCCCTGGCGACCAGCCATGATTACATATAATCTTAGTTAGCCAATACATACAATCANCATTTCCAATGTTGACAAACGGTAGGTTATTGACATGAGGGCTTCCCTGGCGACCAGCCATGATTACATATAATCTTAGTTAGCCAATACATACAATCATAGAGCCATGGAAAAAAACAACATAATCATGGAACCCGGTAGGTGCCATTCTTCATCCTCATTTTCACTGCATCATCAGTCACCAGCATCCTCATCATCATTGTTTCTTGTGCCTGCCACTTACAACAGTATATAAGTAGTACTGTGCCTGCCACACACTGTGCCTGCCACGTACTTTGCCTGCCACTGTGTTGTCTGAGTGGNACAGTATATAAGTAGTACTGTGCCTGCCACACACTGTGCCTGCCACGTACTTTGCCTGCCACTGTGTTGTCTGAGTGGTACTGTGCCTGCCACACACTGCTGCCTTGCCTGCCACTGTTGTTGTCTGAGAAGTTACTGTGCCTTCCACACACTGTGCCTGCCACGTACTTTGCCTGCCACTGTTGTTGTCCCTGTGCCGNTGTCTGAGAAGTTACTGTGCCTTCCACACACTGTGCCTGCCACGTACTTTGCCTGCCACTGTTGTTGTCCCTGTGCCGCCCTGCTTAAGAAAAGTCAAGGTTGTGTTGTGTGCAGTGCCCATAGGATTCACAAAGTTGAGACCAAGCAAAGCGCCTTGTAGCTTCCCTTTTCCTTGGCCGGCAGTGCGCAAACATGCTCAAAATCCATGTGGAAAATCAAGTGGTTGACCAGATTCGTCGTCCAAACATCGTCAGACATCTGCTGTGCCAGGATGCCGTATGACTCATGACAAACCACATGCATGGCATCACGTTTTCGTGCGCCAGAAGCACAGAGTTTCGAGATGAGCATGACTAACTCTTCACTTCTCGCAAGAATCTACACTGGTTTCCATATGTTTTCACCTCACCATCCTTGTTGCAAAATGTTGCAAATAATTACAACAGAACTCAAAGCCATGCAAAACTCCACGCTGCTCCATACCAATCCACCAATCTCAGTCAAGCCTCGCGATCGACCCAAAGCGACAGCCTCTTGCAGCGGCACAAAGCGAAAGGTCCCAAGGTCTTGGGAAAGCCGTGCTTCAGCTCCGCCTATGGCACCATCAAACGCAGGAGAGGCCGCAAAAAAATCCGAAAGTTCGAGCGATGAGCGCACGACCAGAGCTCCTGCCTTGTCATAAAAGGGATTGGAAGGCGTAAATCCTGAACAAAGCTGTGCAATAGGGCGTGTTGCACTGTAGCATTGCAGCATTTGTCCGAAAAAGTGCAACTTTTTAAGCCAAATACTTCTGGGTTCCGCAACCAGAGTTGAGAGGCTTTAGTCAACGGTCATTGCCTGTTATTGCTTTTTATTGGATGCCTTCTGATGCTTTTAAATGACCTATGCAGTAATCCGTGCGGGTCATAGGTCGTGCAGAAGGAAGAGAAAGCGGCACATCATGGGCCTTCTGACGAACCAGCAAACATATGAAATGAATTGAAATGTTCTACATATACATTCTTCCAATATGATGTTGAATCCTGTCGCATAGTTCGAATCGCAAACCAACTTCTTATAGTTTCATTCTCTCCACATACGGCAGGCCAAGTCGCCAGGGAGAATAGCTGCTGTGGGCACCTAGGACAAAACTGAAACCATGCTATGCTGCTACAGTACACGCCCATGTCATCCCATGTCCCTGTCGCACATTTGCCGCCAATTGTGAGGTGTTGTGCCCAAGTGTCAGAAGGCCCAAACCGCTGAAGATCAGAATGATCAGAGTGTCGTTTGAATTGACTCTCTGTAATATTCTGTAATTCTAGTAACATTCTTGATTGATGCTTTATATCGCTTGATTGACAATAGTCGTAACATTGTAGTAACCATCCAGTGACCATCCAGGTCAAATTTCAGTGCATCGCCTCCTAGGAACTCAGCGAATCCTTCTACTTGGCGGCAAATTAACTCACAGTTCAGTCTCAGGTCAGCATATTCTTCAACTACGTATTAGTATATAATTCCTAATCCAGAAATGTATGATTTTCTTCTAGCCCAAAGCAAACAAATGAAATGATACGACTCTCTGAGCCACAAACAATCTTTGCCTCAGCGTTTCTCAACTTTTTCTGAATCATCGCAGGGTCGCTGAGGAAGCCAGTACCAAACTGCCGGCGCCAGATGAGGGTCGGTTGTTGCAATCAACATCTGGGAATCTAGAGCCCCTGAAGACTGACTAGACCTGGAGTGGGTCTCACAGAACGTGAACATATGCTCATGCCAAATCAGCCTTAAGCTCAGAAAGGGGGAATAAGCTTCAAAGGAGCAGCCAATATCAACAAGGCCGGCCCTCTTTTCGCACCAGTTGCCACGCCTTGCCCATATCTTTCAAATGCACAGCTCTTGAAGAGTCCAGCACCAGGCGGGTGTTCCTGTTGCGGAGCTCAGATTTGGTAGGACCTTGCCAACATCATCTGTTGTGTCATTCAAAGCTCTTCTCAATGCTGCTTCAATTTCATGGGAACTAGCAGTTGCGGAGCAAATATTGGGATTCACTCCACCTCCTGCAGTGTTCAAAGTATCCACTCTTGGCAGAAGCATGCCTGAAGCCCATCTTCGTTGCACCCAGCACTGTGTCCAGCACACAGTAATCCAAAGCCAACCTCAGCAGCATCACGATTCTCAAACTGGCTCCTCCCTTACTGTATGATGTTTATTCACATTTATTCACAAATTACATGTGGAAAACTATGCCCCAAAATGTTTCTTGCTTGGTGTCTGATGGGACTCAGGCGAAGGAACTACGTCAATGGGGAATGGCAAAGCAGTCTCCCTGAACCCATCACCTGTGTGTGGGAACCCCAAACAGGACATTCGATTCATGGTCCCTCTGATCTTCATCCACATGAAAGGCGTAAAGAAAGGCGTTAAGAAAGGCGTAAAGACTGCTCACTGCCATCCCATCATCCCAGGTTTGGAGACAGCCCAGCACCGGGTGACCATATCTATCCACTGTCCACCTGTCATTTGTACTATCCATATCTATCCCGTGGATGGATGTGGAGGCTCACAAGAGCGGGCGCTCACCTGCGCCAACGGATTCTTAACGCCAGGACACCCACAGACGAAGAGCCGTTCCCTAAGTTGATGAAAAATGCTGCCCGAAACAAATGGTGTGACTGTCTCTGTAGTCCAGTCACACCTTTCACAGGTCCAGCCCAACCAAAGTTGCTGAAATTCCTGCATCACTAAGGTTTCTTGGATTTTCTTGGGCTCACAATAATTTGGCTGTGCTTGAACATGTGATCCATGATCAGGTCATTGCCCATCACGCCCATCACGCCCATCACATTGGTTTGCCAATGGATCTATGCCTTTCATGACTAGATTATAAAAGTGATTGTAATAGATTGCCATAGATTGAACAAACTGCTTGATGTACATCTGCCAAGTGACGCGCCCCGATTCTGCAGCCAATCGCTCAAGGATTCCCTGCGATAGATGGCCATGACGTCCTCGGAGCGGTTGAAATGGCATGGATCACCCTTCCACAGGCATCCACTCCCTTAGGCCCTACCCTTCTGGCTTATAAGGCTTATAGGCTTATAGGCTTATAGCTGATGAAACAAACAGCTCGAAGGTGTGCTCAACGGACATCAAACTCCGCTGTCTCTTCTACTGGAATCGCCCAAGGACTCTTCACTTGCGCAATGTAGCAACAAGAGCAAACCATCCACGCAAATAGAGAAATCTCGTATTTGGAGTGTCGCAAGGTTGAGAGCGAGAAAACATCAAGGGAAAATGGAAACAAAAGGGAAAAACTCCAAAACAATCCAAAACATGTATTGTGTGTCCTCTTACCAATTTCGTAGAACCACGACCGCTGCAGCACCCGAAGGACCTCTGCTAATTCCAAGCATCTGGAGGAGCATTGGGATCTGCATCCTTGTGGTGTCATAGGGTACAGGGCAAACCATGATAACCATTTGAGAACCCCCATTCGGACCGCAAGTCAGATGCACTCTGTAGATTTCAGTCGACTTCACCACAAACCCCCTGCCTCATTGGCGTTGTCCAACAGGACAGCCCCAGTCCAGGCATTCAGGCCATAACCATGCAGCCTCTCTTCCTTGCACTTCGATGAATGTGGCAGCCGTTCCTAGTGAAGCCGCCATGGCCACAACCACGACATGGTAAGGCTTTGGACACCAGCAATAAAGGAATGGAAGTGAAGTCAACCAATTTCGAGCATGCTGGAACATCTACGGGGTAGCGGGTAGCTCTTTTATACCAACAATATCAATCAATGGTTGGTGGTGGTGGTGTGTGAACCAAAACCAACCAGGGTTAGCAGCCATTATCTGCGGAAAACTATGCTCAATAGCCAGGGTGGTTGCTCTGTGTTTCCAGCCTGGACATGCGACGCTATGACGACTACGGGAGTCGCTTTTGTTACATTTGATACTTTATCACCGCGAATGGTCAAAAGAAGGGATTCAGTAGAGGATAAGCCTGCTACAATCCACCAGCCGCGAGTCAAGTAAGTCGCTCTCAGCCAAGTAACCCAAGACTCTGGCTCATCTGGGTATTCAAACGCCCCAAAGGAATCCACGTCCTTTCCGTGGTGTGGGGTGGAAAAAGTAGATAATTACTCGTTTCCCACATTTCTGCAGGGGATGTGGGGTGGCCAATTGATAATTGTGAGGCGCCACCTGCAATATGGTGGTAGCTGGTACTACACGTGCAGCTTTGAAAGCCAATCTGACTCAAAGAGATCACAAATTGTTGCTAGGCTTTGACTGTTTTCGAGCTATTTTTGATTATTTTTGCATCATCTGTCATCTTGTTGGTTTCAGCGAAAAACTGCCCAACTCTAGGCTATTAAAATTAGAAACAATGACACAACAAGTCGACAGGTTTGTCAGCGCCCCTGACAACAAAACAAAACAAAGCACGCGTTCTGGCTTGTAGTCTTTCGAACCCGTCTCCTCGTGAAAGCCTTTGACCGCAATCCGAACCTCAGATGCAGCATTCAAGGACACAGTCGGGCATCACTGCTTCTGAGTTCCAAAGAGCAAAGAACCGCATTCCAATAACAAAGAAAAACGCACATCGATTCGGCGTGGGGTCCTTTGTGAACATCGCTTGCTTTGGAAGACTTGGAAAATGCCAACTTGCTGAAAACAGACTTGGAACCGTGTCACTTCAGAACGAAGACCCAGTATTCAAAATACTCTTGCCAGCCACAAACATATCTATTGACGTTCTGAAAAGTGGAATCATTTTTACAGTCGTAGCATTTTGACTTCCATCTGAGTCATGACACTCTGCTAGTGGCAACCCCGCACCCAAATCTTGAATGGTCCAAGAACAACAGCTTTATGCTGTAATCAATATATCCATTGAAGTAGGTCTTCAACGCAAAAGCTTTGAAGCAGTCCTAGAATATCAGATAGAAAATCACAAAACTTGGGGAACCCAGACCAGTTGATTTGACTGCCAAAAGTCAACATGACCGGAGCAAGTGCACATGCGGAAGGGCACTGAATGAACTACGCATCTGCAGTGCACCCAAGTGGGAAACAAATGGACATTGACAATAATTCACATCTTAGTTAGCTTGTGTTGCTGGGATCATGTGGGTACTAGATGATACCAGGTCTGCTTGATCTGGCCGAGGAACTTCATCACGGTATGGGGCATCACCACCACGAAGTCGCGAGATGCACTGAGAGATTGGTTCATAGAAGAACGATCCGTTCGTTCCTGGAGCGGATGCAAAATTGTTAAAATCCAGTTGTAACATGAAAAAGTAGGACATGTATGATACGCATGGACATGTATATATAGTATCAACATACTTACAGCCATGAGCATGTAATTTGACCAAGGTTGGTCGCCGATGGTCGCATTGATGATCTATTGCCATTGCTGAAACCCCCAAACATCCCCAAACAAGCCATAGTCACTACATAGTCACCTGGACAGCCGTCCCTGTCATTCAAACAGCCAGCCAGTGTGCTTGTTTGATTCATGTGTTCAGCCCGCAAAATATCCATTTCTTATGGGTTAACTCGAGAGCGGTCATCGTTTAAATGTCGTTGTTCGCCTATTCGTGTTCTTCATCAATCAACTCGACAGATCTCGACAGTCCTATGTCTGTGACACAGCCGCTGTGACAAACCGTTTGGTGCGGAACAATACGTCGTAGACGTGTTACTGTGGCGGCTGGGTAGCTGAATGCCCCACCGGTGCCGGAGCTCCTTGAACACAATGTTCAGGAAATGGCCCTTTCTGCTGAAGAAAAGAACAGTGCTTCTTGGGATGATAGTCTCCTTGGCTCCGTTTGTAGTCAGTGTATGCACATGTCTGCACCTTCATCATCCTTCATCAAGTTCATCAAATTTAAGATGCAAAATGCTTGAAATATCTTGAAATCTAATGCCTCCCACCATGATCTCCATTTTTTACCGTGACAAGACCTGGGTTTTGTCTATCCCCTCAGCAGCTCCCTTGAGCTGCGGCGATTGGTTCACAAACAAACATGTTTTTCTAGAAAGCATTACAAACCAATCACTAAAGACTATAATGACATATTCTCTGAAAGGGCCAATATGCAGCCAAAGCAACTGGTGAACACAATATCTCCTCCTCCTTGGCAGGGGATGGTAGGGGCAATAGTTGTATTCTTTTGAGGAAACCCAGGGCTCAGTGGACGGGTAGCTTTCTACCGCACTGACTAAACGGACAGGAAATCTATCGGATTCTGATGGAATTCTGCTACGGTAATGGTTCTCTATAACTTCCGCCCCACTCCAAAGGCTGTTGACAAGTTGCTCTTTGATAGCTTGTTTTTTTATTCAGAAACATTTCGTTGGTACCACGATTTGAGACCTGTTAGATGAAACAATATTGCAAAGTACGAGTAGCATCTCTGGTGTTCATACTGCCAACACACCGTGGCGTAGATGTCGCAGCATCTTGAAGCAATCAAACAGTTGAACACGTCTCTTGCAGATCATCATTTTGCGGAGAATTACTCCGGAACCAAATACAGTACAGTGTGTTCACAAGCACTAGGGGTATCTGGGGTATGAGCCTAGGCGTTCGAAACAACACTAGTCTTGGAGTCTTGGTGTATCTCATCAGCTTTGGTGCCCGTTGGAAGTCAGGGAGCTTTGTGCGAAGTGCTCTATGAGTTGCACCACTTGAAAACAAATGGAGTTGCCTTCTGCAACGGCAAAGGCACCTGCAGGCTGCAGGGCTTTCATGAGGCTTTCTCGGACTTGCGCTGTGACGAACATGTCGCTCAGGCTGGCTTGTTGAATGTATGCAAATGTGGATGGTTGTGGGTCAAACCCTAGCACTATAGTTTCCATCTGAATCCATCTGATACAAGCACACAAATTATAGGAGTGACAGTGGCTGGTGTGAGATTACACTACGATGGGACCTACTACATCTACTAGCCAGGCCAGGGTATCTGTTTCTGACCTACAGGCTTTGAAAGCTATGACGAGAAATTCTGAGGACTGCTGCACTACTGCACTGCGAATGGCTCATGATATGCCCCCACCCCAGGAGGGTAGGATTAAGCCACGTTAAACCCAACATGTTTCCTCATTTTTCCATCGTGGACTTTCAAACATCAACCCCCAAGAGTGTTGTCTCCATGGGGAGATCAGCAGTGTAAACACCTGCTGATCATTTGGAAAGGAGCGAAGCGGTCAAGTCTGATCACACTCCTTGCCAGACCACTAGCAACTCTTTTTCGCAGCAAATCACCGAACTGAAACCTGGAAATTTCAATCAGCTTTTGTCCAGAGACTTTTCAAGGCAGCCCTGCATGAAAAGGATAAACAAAGAATTGAACAAATGTTTGGAATAATTGCAAAATCATCTGAACCCAGCTCCAAAAATGAATTCGAGAGATTTCGAGAGTGTCTGAGGCGCCTTGCGATGAAAGCAAGACCAAACAGCGTGCGTTGTCTTCCTCATAGATCCAATACACAAACATTGCATCAAAAACTAGGCACTGGATGGAATTGGCTATGTTCGAATGCGCTGTCTGAAATATAACGCGCACGCAGCCGGTCACCCAGCCGTCCACACCTCCATTGGGATTGATGGGATCCAGTTCCACAAAGTCATTCCTAGCAGCTGGAACTATGCGTTGCATGTTCGGAATGGATTGAATCGATCCCCAGACAGATCCCGTATGATCCCATCATGTCAGAATCATCTCGTATCGTAAACGCTGGCATACACAATGCCAGGAATGCTCAGGACACATTTCAGTCATCCTTGAGTGGTGGGAAGAGACATCTGTCGACTGAGGACTGGATGTTGGTCAAGGTTCAGTTCATGGAAAACAAGCAAGCATGTCAGAAATGGTCAGAACCCAAGGGTCACATCAAAGTAAATGCTATAGCAGCAGCCTAGTCCAATACTCCTCCTTCTCCACTGTTCCATTTGAGCTAAGGATATCTAAAGAAAGCTCAGTGCTCTTCACCCATACTATTTTCCAACTGCAGCTTTAACCAACACTCACATCTATCGCAAAGTTTGCCCATTTTTCAAACCATACCTAGACAAAGGAGTCAAGAATCAGTCTGATATAACTAGGCCGTCCCCGACCAAGATCTCGCTGACAATCCAACCCTCGACATAGCTGCAGTCAAAATGCTGCATATCCACCACGAGCAGCACATCACCACGTCCAATCTTTGTGTCCGCAGTGTCTACCAACTCTCCCCATCCCACCTGCAGGGTCGGAGAGGCAAAACCATCGCCGAAGGAGATCCTCCCTGTCTATCTTGTATGTTGGACAAACAAAACAATGTTCTGGCGAGCACTTCAAAACTGGGCCAAAGACTGGCCAATCCTGACCATTACTGCTGCTGTCGTCGGGGGCCTCTTCTGCCAAAAGCAAGTATTCTGCGAAGATGGGGCTTTGTTCCGCATGCATCCGCCATAGCGACATCCTATTCAATGCAGTCAGAGTTGCAGCCAGTTGTCTGAAGGACTCGCTGGGACATGATTGGCTGGAATCCATCAACATTCTGTCTGACAACATCTCATAGCATAACACAATCATGACACAGGCTACACTACGCTTCCCCAAGTACTGAACAGAGAAACATGAGAAACCACATCCGTTCCTGAGCCCCAAATCCAAGGAGACGGATATCAACCATGCAGCACGGAGAGATCTGGTAGTGATTGAACTGGAAGACCAATTATCTTCCAACACAGCGCGCAAATGGATCAATGTCTACCACATGTTTCTGGGTCTGTCTAAGTCTGTCAACTGTGTAGATGGCATGCGCATCACACCTGTCATGAGTTCCTGAGAATGCATCGGAAGGCAGAACGAATCATTTGGGTCCAAATGAACATATTGCAATCAAGGAGGATGTTTCAACAGGCCCGGGTTCCTATTTTGGAGCAATACTCAAAATGTGTTGGATAAACTGCAGCCAAATGGACCATACACAATAGACCAAGACCGGTAATATGTATCATGGTGTAAGAAGCAAGACAAAAGAAGCAAAGGAGGCCTTGTTAAGTGTGTTGGCAAAGTCTCCAAGGCATGAACAATCAGTCAGTCAAATCAGAACGTAACTTGTCCGACCCCATTCTCTGCGGTTCCTTTCCAGATCTGCTGTTGCGTCCATTGGTCGCTTCTCATCAGCAACTGTTTTGGCTGCTGAGATGATCCGCAGCCGTTGAATGCGACATTGAAATCGAGAAGTGCCGCTCAGTCTTATCCCCCAAATGCCAGGATGGTTTCCTCGACATATCTTGGAATATTTTCAGGAGATTTGGTGTGCCAAATCCTGAGAAACAAGGAGGAAACCATATGAAGCGCCGGTGATCATCATTTTTCATCCATATTCCTGGATCTGTGCAGCCACAATGTGGATGGCACAGCCTGAATGTCTTAATGTAGATCTGCTCGCCATGGTAAACGCGCGGAGAGAATCTCCTCCTGGACAAATGCTTTGAGGATTGGTTGGCCATGGTTGGACCATTTATATATATTATCTCAACCCTTTTTCCACACTGATGATTGTCGTGAGTCGTAATCTCCCTAGGACTCATTGAGGACACTTCTGGATCCCGACCGCCTCCTTGCTCATCTCCACAACGACGCCAGCACGTCAACATCCCCAAGGTCCCTGCCATAAAAGGGTCAATGTCAGAAACAGCTGAACTGTCGCCCAGGGAACGGCTTGACTTCCGTGTAGTGTAGTGAGCGTGAATCTCGCACTCTGTTTCATCCCGAGCATCAGCGAATATCAGCGATGTCATCATCATAAGAACAATGAAACACTGTAATGGTCGTGAATATCATTGTACTGTGATAATCGCAACAATAACAATAATAATAAGGAGCAGCAGCAGAAGCATCATCTTCTCAACATCAACATCAACATCAACCTGATCGTGATCGTGATCGTGATCGTCATCATCATCATCATCATCATCATCATCATCATCATCATCATCATCATCATCATCATCATCATCATCATCATGGCAATACTGGATGAGAATCATGATCATCGACATTGCATAAGCATCATCTCAGTTTGGACATGCATCGATCTTGGTTTCTTTTTGAAGGTGTGCGAAATCCTGCACTGCAGAACATTCCCCTCACTCGACGCATTGTTTTTCAGCCATGTTGTGCCATGCAATGCCAAGCCAAACGCCAGGGCAAAAGGCAAAACCGACTTGCCTAGGCAGTGAGCGTTGTAAACATTTGAAACATGTCCCACGTTTCAGGGGATAAAGTCAAGCGGCGTTTCTCAAACCCGGGGCACCAAACAGCTCAAAACCGAATCCGAGACACTTGCCTGGCATCAAAAACCATGATGCCATGCCCATGAAACTTGACACTGCCGACACATCGGCCCACCCAGAAGCTGTACATCAAATCGCCAAAGCCGACGTCTGCGGCTGAGTCTACAGTTTGCTCAGCATTCCCGCATTGGACTTCAAAATTCCCGCTGCCTGCGCCATTGAGACAGAGACAATATACCCAAATGCAGGACTACAAGTTGATAGTGTTTGGACATGTTTGGACTATTTCAACAAAGACAACTGCACAGCAAACGATTGACTCCAAGAGTGCATGGTGGGTTCTTCAATTTGGGCACACTGATATATTGGTTGGGAAGCCCGGAAAGCTTGAGAACCCAGCGAATGGCCTGAGCCTAGGCATGTTTCAGCTTTGAGATCAGAAGATACCATCAGAATCCATCAGATACCTTCACAATTTGCCATTGCACCCACTGGATCTGGTGTCCCCTTGATTCCCTTTGTAGGTTCCTCGATGGTTTGGATATTCTTTGGATTCTCTTCAATTTCTCATCCACTAATCACTAATCCTGGAGTGACTAGGCTGCTGGTGTCAAAATCTGATAGAAGAAGTCCTGACGCAGTTGTCTTCATCTCAAAATCCCACCAGGGACAATGTGGAACAATTCATTGCTGCACGGTATGGTCTATCCCAAGAATTGTCAGCCCGTGTTTTAATTGTCAGCCCGTGTTTTTCCTGTTCAAACCAACTACACTGCAGGCATTTTGGGCCACAATGATGTGAAAATGCAAACTCCGTGTGTTGTCCACCATGAATGGTGCCTTTAGTCTGGGGAAAAAGCCCCCATACGCCCCATGAGCCTCAGTGACCATGTCCTCAACGATCTTGCGCGCAGGCTCCACTGCCTTGACGCCACCAACCGCTTGTCCGGCTAAACTGTTCACCTGAGGACTAGGATGAGACCGTCTTGATCAATTTAGAACATGTTTCATACCATAGTTGGGAAACTGCCTATGTCATATGTTATTGATCGCTTCATTTCTGGAGGCTTCACAATAAGGAATCCAAGGGTCAAACACCACCACGACTTGAGTTTGTCTGGTCTGTTTACACGTTGACTCATGTTGACCTCTGTTTGGCTGAAATGACCCAAAGTGCATCATCTTCCAGAGGCAAATGGCACCTGGAGTAAAAATAGTAAAAGATTAACCAGCCAAGGCGCAGCATCAAAAATTGACTTGCGAATCTGTTGATCTTCAGATCCAAAGGCTTTGAGGTCATGTTGCAAGGGAACAATCCTTGGCTTGTACGATCTCGGATATCTGTCCGACCTGTCCTTGATTAGTTGAGAGAATTCTTTGTAGATGCTGCAGTGGTGTACAAAGATTTGCCGCAACTAACCAAAAGTTCCTTCAACGCCATCTAGGAGTTGGGATACCTTTCCGAAGCCTTTTACATCCTCATCTAAACCAAACCGTGGGTATCCGTGTTCCAACAAAATCCAGGCCGAGCATCCCCTTGTCACAAAATTCCTTGACCTTCATGGGATCCTTCTCCCAGCTGCGGATCCAGTCATTGGGAATCAGCCGCAAAGGTCTTCCCGACAGCACCAAGGTGCGCGTGGTATCCAGACTCTCCGCAGCGATCACCTTGTCCTGGGCATAGCAGGTCAAGAATCACCGAAGCGATGAACGGCCTACGAGGCAGCACAGTTTTGTTCTCTCCAATCTATAACGTGTATATAACTATATCTAATCATCATTAATCATCTACATACTAACACGCAGGTTTACTGTGTTGACATGTGCTGACATGTCTTGACTATAGTTTGCAAACACTCAGAGGGCATTTAAGCACCTCAGGCAATGTTCACAGCTTGGAGACTAGGGACTGGCCGCTTTGTGCCTGGCACCCTAGAGGTTCAAACATGTCGATAAGATTCGATAAGGAAAGCCACAGCTGTAATGCATTAAGCGCCCAGACACTTTGTGAGACTTTGGGGCGGAGGACTCTTCTGCACAGATGAAGCGGGTACCAACCTGGGATGAAGCTGGGGTTATATCCAAACTTTCGAAAGCATTGTCCTGTTGGAGAAAGATGGAGGTCAAATTGTGGCTTTCTTGTGACTACCAGAAAAAGATGCCGTCAAACACATTCAAACACACTTGATGGCACTGGAATATCCTGGCTTCAGCATCTTCTCCTCTGGAAGCAAAAGACGTACAGAGACATACGGTCGCACTGACCAAATCATTCCTTGAACAAATAACTTAAACCATCCATCAAGTTTGCAAAATCCTTCCGTTCAACGGTCCATCATGGCCCCAATGGCCAAAACACCGACCCAGTGCTGACAGGCTACCCAAACACCAGCAGCTCCAAGGCTCAAGGATGCTGCCAGTCCCCGGCCATCGTAAATGCCCCCAGCAGCGACGCACACCACGGGAGAGCCAAAGAAGTTGCTGCGACCACGGCATGCGTCGACCACCTCTAGGTGCTGGTAGCTGGGAAGGTTGCAATGTCCTTGCGAAAAAGTTTATACAATTAATCAATAGTTAATAGGTTCAAAGAAATTCTAAACATAATAGGAACCCTTGGTATAGAGCGCAAAGGATTGAAAAGGGGCTCCATAGATCTGGGAGCTTCTATATAGCAGATTTGGAAAGTGAAAAAAAAAATACGAAGTACAAAAAAAACTTCTCAAAGATGGAACCAATGGCCAGGAAGTGAGATCAAGCAAGAGTGTGAAAATACATTCCTGCATACATCTGGATCCCTTGTTGACCAAGTCACTTGTGGGATCAAACACATGGTTCCAATATCACCTCAGCAAACTGCACAACATCGCACAACCTCGCACAACCCTCAAGCACCTCAACCTGATTTCCACTACTAGAGTGAGATCCTTTCAGAACTCTGGCCAGCACTGGGACCTGTAAAGTTGCCCAAAATAAGACCAAGAATAGAAGGTTACAACGCCAAGATGTTCACTTGCAACTCTTGCAAGGTCAGGTTTCTTTCCAAAAATTGCTTCGCATCATCACATCTAAAATCTAAAGCAGTCTTCAAGTCTCACCATCGTATTCTACTTGTCAAGGAACCTGTATGTCCACCTCCTTCTGTACCTTGGGCAATGATCATATCCACCCCGGCATCGAGTGCTTTCACGGTATTGCGCACAGAACCCACCATGTTGGCGATCACAACACCACCTGATGGCATGTAGCAACCGAGTGGTGCGGGCGGTGCAGGTCACCCACGTCACGTCCACAACACCCCTGCAAGGATTTGCTAAATTGATCTATGGAGAGTAAAATGCCCATCATCCTTCAGCTCGCAAATAGAGGTGCCAGCAAACAGGATTGCTTGGTACCACCTCTTTCCTTTGTCTTTAGGCATGTTTCCTGTGTGGGCCTTTGGGGTAACAACAGGAACAAATATGAACAAGCAAAATCCCTCAAAATCCACTGACAAAATCCCTGGACAACTTTGAAAGTCTTCTCCTCCACCCACGCGCCTGCATGAAGCTTGTCCACAGCCCACTTGGGTGGCACACCCACGGCGCAAATGAACAGCTTGGCCTTCTCGGCAACGATGATGTCTATGAGCTCGGGCAAATGGCCTGAAGTCACCATTGAAATCATTTAAAAGCACGGGAGATGAGCTCGAGAGTTTAGCAGCTTCCAACGAAATCCAAGTGGCCATGAGTGTAGTCATGGTTGGTCTTCCGTGCACTTCCACCGATCTGGGGAATGGCTAAATCGACTCCGAATGGCAAGGACTTGTCAACCAAGTTGTTCTTCAGCCACTCAATCCTTGAACGATTCAAACAATTAAGCCAGGGAAGTTTGGACAGGCAAATCGAACAAACAATTCAGCAACACAAGGCTGTCTACGGAGACTGCGCGGGACCACGATGACTGACCTGCTTTGCCGGGCTGTTTACAGGGCACAATGATGGAAAAACACTTGCAGTTTCTGGGATGTTACTAACTCTTGCGAGGCATCCACCTTGTCTAAAAACGTGTAAAATAGTTATAAATAGTTAAATGGTATGACATAGTTTCAAACGGCTCGAAGGTCCACTGATCCTGATCTAACATGATACCCTGAGCCTTGCATCTGATCCATGAAATGATTGCGCAGTGGTCCCACAGGTTCAATTGTTTGATGTATTTTGATGTTACTGTTGTATTTGTCCACGAGCATTGCCGAGGATCTCTTTGGTAAGGACTTTTGGTGTCATTGTCAATCCACCAATCGATCCGATGCCTCCTGCGATTTGCCATGGCCAATCCGTTCAAATGCAACTGAAGTATTTCTTTGCGAGTTATATCTAGGTTCTCCCAAAATGCAAAGCTACAGTTCCGACAGGTTTTGTCCATTCGTGTTTTCTTTCTACCATGCAAGAAATATGTCATGCAGAGCGGATATAAACTGTAAACTACACATCTATAAATCGCGAAGTCTCCAACTGCTGCAACAAGTTTCGTCCTGCGTTGCTCACTGCTGCTGCCAGATCAGAGTGACTTACTCCATTCATTCCAGCCAGCATGATGGGATGTTGGATTCCCAGCAATTGAGTCAAAGGCGTCTGCAACGTAGGGATGGTGGCAGCAGCCATTTTTGCAGCAGAAAGAGTCAAGTGCAGGCCCAAGATATTCCATGATGTGATTTCAGTTTCGCGAGCCAGTGTTGTGGGTGTTTCTTGGAATCACCAAATCCAAAGTATTTAATGTGTTGCATGCCTAGTCTCACAATGGAGATGACCTGATACCTGAAGATCTCACCATACTTTTCAGCATCCAATGGAGTCATGTCCTATTCTTGGTCTTTGCCACAGCTGCAAGTTGGCAGTCGAAACCGCAACGAAGCAACAGACTCACCAGTTTGCCCATTCCAAGGAGAAGACAACAATAATTGGGTTGTATCTATTTGGCTTGTCCTATTCACACACACACACACACAGAGTATTCATGCACCCTTCATGTTATCCTCCAAGACTGCTTTGGAATGCCTAAAAGGCAGATCAACAAGCTATCGCTGAAGGATGGATCTACAGCAGCCACATCAAGAACAGCTGCGGCCAGATACTAACACTCTCTTTGCAAAGATAGATAGTAGAAAACTGCAGATTCCGAAAATCCTTGACTCTGACCACTACCCCACTGCGGAAAAAGGGCTCATCTAGGAAGTCAAACGCTGACACAGCCACCTGAGGATCAACTTCTTCACCTTTCTTCACGTAGCTGCATGTCGTGCCAAATGCGGGCTCAAGCAACTGCCTCAGCGTGGCTTCTCACAGCTACTCTCAGACAAAATCTGAAACAAGTCTGCAGTGATGGAACTCCTTTGAAAGTCCAGCACAACAGGAAGCAACAAATTGCAAAGGACTGATAAAAGGGAGGGAGTGAAAGGCAAGTTTCAACAGGCCATCACTGAATCATTGCCATTTCATGAAGGCCATACACAAGGATTTGTTCCGATCTTATTACATTATGTCGTTGCACGATATGGCATTGTGGGACCCTTCCGGGCACCCACCCCTGTCCGAACCATGCCAAATCTCCAGTGCCAAGGCACTGCCAAGGTCTGGAGTGCCATTTGGTGACCCTGAGCGGCAGCTTTACCTCGAATCCAGGCTCGAAAAACGATGAAAAACTCATAGACACATGGGAAATCATCGGAAGCTTAATACCCCTTTGCTACGGTCAGAAGTCAATCTACTACACACGAGTGAAACTGAAACCTAGAAGCTCAAACTCAAAAAACTTAGACTTGGTCCTTCTCTGATATATTTCGCGCTTTTACGTGCAGTTTACTCAACTTTCAGGAGGTTCAAACATGGTTCAAACTATTCAAACGATGCCAAACACGAGACTCACCCAGCCTAGCCATTCAGCTGCCAGGTTTGGATCTTGTGGGCGCCCAGCTCCACGGAGATATGCCATGCCTAGTGCAGCAGAAAGTCTGCAGCAAAAACCACATTTCTACAGCAATTGTGCCAACATCATGCTTTTGTATTACTGATCTTAAGGAAAGTATATTACTGTATATTATAGATATGATATATACTAGACTATGTTGCCTTAATTATTCCAGATGATTCGAGACTATTCTTGGAGGGATCAAGGCTATCAAGGTCACGCCACTGGTGCAGAAGTTCTGAACCACCAATGAAATGCCAGTGGGGCCTCTGAACCTACAGTACTCCATTTGAGATACTGAGTCTTGAACAAGAGCTCTTTGAATGACTCTATGCGTATCATCCAGTGTCTTTAGACCCGTTGTTGTTGGAGACGTGCTCTCCTTATATTCTATAATATTGTCGCAGTGGCAGCAACTGGCAAAAGATATGATCTGATATGACAAGATATGACGAGCATGTTTGATCCAGGGCATGAAGCGGGCATGAAGCATCCACCAGCTGAGTGTCCGGCCCATGTTGCATTGTGCATTGGGTTCCCCACCTCGGGACGAAAACAGGTCTGGTGGAATCAGCAAACAAACTGCAGCTTCAACAAAAAGGGACCTTGTGTTTGACAATTCAATATGTACGTTTTTTCAGGGATTTCATCTGAACAGCTCCGGTGCAAGCATTGCGGCGAAGAAAAGGATGGTGATGTTCATTCCATTTCATTGCTATTAATATCTTCAAGTTTGGACTGGTCACTGTTGCAAGAATCGACCCTGTCAGCATGGTATCTCGGCTCTGAGGTCACAGCTTTCAGCCAAGTCTTCCCAGATTTTCAGGGCTTCCTCCACCTTCGTCACTGGAACTGACTGGATCTGACTGAATTTGGAAGATGCACAACGATATTGGAAACATACGAGAAATCCATGGAAATCCTCGCAGCATCTGTGCCATGGACATTCAACTCCTACAAACATCTACAGATACAGTATCAATAGTCAGCCCGCAATGGTTCGGAAGTGTTCGGGTTTGGAAGTGTTCAGATGCTTATGGAAACCAAAGCGGGCCATAGTTGTGGCTGTGTCCTTGAGGAGAAGAATTTCTACTCATTTCAGCATTGCAACACCTTGGTCAAATGACCCAGTCAAGTCATTCAGCCTAACATCACTCAGATTTATCTTGCAAGCCTCACCACGCTGAGCGTGCATCGTGGCAATGTTGTTCTTTGCCTGCAGCAAGCATCCAGGAACCCGACAAAATGATGTTGCATGAAAGGTACAATCAGTGGTACTCCTACTTAGAGACTTAGATAGCCCACATGCTATGAGTATAGAGCTCTTGCACCTCCCAGATATCAATCTAAGATTTGATTCGAGCACAAGCAGCAATGCAATGAGTTGCACTCATATAAACTTCTGCGTTAATCCAGGTGTGAGTAGAAAAAGAAATGCATCTCATCTCATCTCCAAGTTCAGTTTGAATGAACTTTGATGACCTTCGTAGTGATTCACACTGACGTCCTGGGCATCCATAATGTGCATAATGCAAGATGGGGCGGCCACTGTCCACCCATCTTCAGCTCTGATGTCAATTGATCAAAACTAAACATCTCCCAAAGTGTGTCAGCGCAAAGTCTTTTGTCTCTTTTCCGCCGAAGAGAGGAAACAATTGGAAACAGTGTTGTTTGAACTGCGGTCCTCAAATCGCTTCGCTAACCGCTGCGTCCAGCTTTACCCGCTACACCTCCGGATGACCCTGTTTTGCAGCGAAGTTCAACCTTACCCGCTTGGGGCCATCGGTGTCACCGAGAGAGTCCCCCAATCAGGAAAAGAGCCAACAGCCATCGACTGATTAGGCTTGACCACAGCAATCGGTTCTCTGTGAGGCGATCAACCCAGTAGCGTAAATTTATTATATAGGATTAACAAGATTTATATTATATATTAAATCTATAAAATGTAAGATTTACGAAGTCATGTCCCGTACCCATGGGTCTTTGCAACCATGATCTTCCGGGGACGGCACCACATCTCCGCTTTGTGAGAGTCTTGCGGTAGGCCTTGGTGCACCATGTGCAACACAGATGCGAAGCCGTCGTCACATGTCATCACCGGGGCACTAACCTGTTCCCTCCAAATACAACATTCCCAGCGTGTACTGAGCCTGTCCAGTGGCCAAAACTCGCTGCAAACTGTGACTGGCTGGGGTAAGACTTGTTGGATGTTGGGCATGCTCAAGGGCATAGCAAGTTGATAGAAGCAAGTTCCGGTGTAAAGAAAGGGGATTAAGGCCCAAATGGCAGAAATATATAAACATGATAAAACATGTATAGAATTATAGAAATGTAAAATGTATATCAACATCAATCATTTACATTCATGTAACGTGAACACAGTCAACACAGAAGCATGCGGCCCCCCCCCACAGATGTCAAGAAGTCCTTGACGCGCCTTGGGAAAACCTGCTTCTGCACTCCGAAGATACCATTTGACCTGGGTGATGGGGAGTGAGTGACGCCACATTCACTGACGGTACATACACTTGGGATGCTAATAGGAATGAAAGCTAAAGCTTGCTCAGGATGGCTTTGTCTTCCTTCAGACCGCCATTGTAACCAATCAGATACTATGAACTCAAGACCATTTCACTAATAAGCCAAATGGCTATGAGTCAAAACCCAGGTACCTAGTGAACATCAAAATAGCTGGTAAATGGATGTTCATCCCATTAAAATAGCTACTAATAGGTTTTGACCCATCCCCAAATCAGCCTAATGAGCCTCAGCCTCGCAAGCCCCAGCTATCCAGCAAGCATCAACTCTCCCGCTCCCTGCTCCACTTGAGCACTGCACGGCTTCACTAAGCTGAACTCCACGGCCTTGGCCTTGCGCTGGCGACCATGCTGCTAAGGAAAAGGACATCCAGGATCTCACGCGTTTGAAGGTTGCATAGGGATACAATGCGGGATGTAAATGTATATTCCATGTTGATTAACTTATATAGTATGTGATATAGCATATCCTCTACAGAAGACTGCAAAATCAATCCATCCAAATTGGTACCAGATCTGCCTGGGTTTTCGGCCACTGCTTGTGTAGCGGTGGTGTCGGATTGCCATAGGGAGTGCAGTGATCAGAACCATAGTGTTTCTTGCAATTATTGGCAATAAACCATTTGTTGAGTAACCACTGCTACCTTCATCCTCCACCTGTGGTGAAACACTCCTTCCTCACTTCCTCTGAAATAACTTGGAAATATTATGAAATATTCAGAATCAAAACATATTGACAGCTATCATGGCGGGGTTCAAGACGATGATAGTGAAGATGATGACGAAAAAGACGCAGAACAAGAGCAAGACAGAAATGAAGATGAGTATATACAGTACCAGAACGATGGTGAGGGTCTTGGTGGATTTGATTGTGATTGTGATGTCAGTGCTGGCGCAAGCAATACACTGGTGACAAGAAAGGCAAATGTCTCTAAGAAAGACCAATAATGACACTGAGCCGGAGAAAATGTGTGATCTAGTAGCAACATGTTGCAACTGGTTTGTTTAGTCGGAACGTCTGGATACCAGACATGACAGGCAAGTTTTAAGTCGGTGTCAAGTGTATGATTGGGCTCCAAGCGGTGCAGCTCACCCATCAAGTATGCTGCTTCCACCTCATTCCAAATGCCAGGAGAATGAAAGTTCTATGGAATCCGCTTCAATGAAGATGCCAATGACGCCAATGTGCAAACTTGAACTCGACTATATGTATTGGTCAAGTAGATAGGATTGTCATGGATTGTCCTTGCCTTGAGGCAGTCAACAAACTGCTGATGTTCTGGTTGACAAATACTTTCTGATTTGTCCACAAGCCTGACACATAGCCAGTGTAGCTACTATAGACCAGTTCGGAGTGAAGGATCCCAACATTCAAGTATCCCAGATCACGTACAGTGTCTATCAAATCTACCGGCCATCATTCAACTGCCAAAAGAATACGTCTGTCTGTATTTGTCTGTATATTGACGACTATGAATGCTTTTAGATTTACAATCGACAAATGTTCATTCAATCAAAACATCAGAATTCACCAGCCATCAGAATAGAAGAGTGGCCAAGTTTTTGGTTGCACACTCTCCGCGCTGCTGTGACGGCCGGTTGCCTCAAGTTGCTCTGCTGCACGTCTCATCCAGACCTGCGAATAGCAATCAGTCACGCCGGGGCTGTTTCAATATTGAACAAGAAGGAACATGACCGAATTACAAACAGGAAAGCATATTTTTTTCCATTCTGGTGTTGCAAGAAATACCAAGAGAGCATCTGCAAAATTGCAGATGTGGTAGCTGCTTGCAAGTTGAAAGAGTGACAAAGGTGGATACTTGGCCCTTGCACGGCTTCCACAAAAAACATGGACTTCAAATTCTGGTAGTTTGCCCAAGTGGAGTCGAGAAACTCAACTGTGTCCCTCCATCCTGAATTCTGAACGCTGTTGGTACAAAATGTCTCGTAAGATATCTTCTCATGTCCATGAAGAGTAAAATGTGCATCCTTTAAAGCCCAAACATCTTTGTCATGAATAAAAGCTGAGCATGCACCACTTGCAAGACGCTGGTTGGTCACTAAAAGGGACTCCTGCAAAAGCGCACTCGGTGCACGACCCCTTTGGATTGACTGATGTTTCATGTGTTTCATGATGTCACCAGGTCACCACAGCTTGCGCATCATCACGGCGAAGCCCTTGGCCATTGGTGTAGGCCTTGGCAATGTGTAATTAGCCAAAAGATCCCAGTACCGTGGCCACGGATGGACAAAGAGGGACTGTGCGTTGCAAATATATGTATAAATTTTAGTATTATTGCTTGCCATTGTCGGTTTGACATTCAATCCTGATCGATTTTGGGGTTAAGAGTGTAGAGGCACTGCAAAAGACTGCAACGAGATCTTCCACATGAAGATAAAGAAGCGGAAGCATCGATCATTCGAGATCTATTTGCCTCACAAGAGCACTCCCGTTAAGAAACTAACTTCAAAAATGATTTCCATAGAATGCCATCTGACGACCAGTCTGACGATGCCTCTTTTTTGCCCGACACAGGAAAAAAAGCATCAGTTGTGGAAGTCGCTGCTAGATCGACACGTACACCACGTTTCCAAGGTCGAATTGTGTCACAAGTCACAGGTCATCGTCGAAGGCTCCGAGCTTCAAGATGTGTCGTCTCCTGTCGTCCCCGGTCGTCTCTGTTCACTTCACCTCCGCCACCATCCGCCACCATCCGCTACCTTGCCGCGCTCCCGAAGCTCCATCGAAGCCGAAGCATCGTTGAATCTGCTCAAGTGGTCTCTCTACGAAGGAATCGATCCAACTTCTGCACCAACTGCGGTGGCCATCTTCGAATATCCTTCACCCAATTCTGGTCTTTATACTGCCTGCCATGGGAGATGAGTCAAATGGGATGAGTTGATGATTTTTGATGATGTCAAACATAAGCTTAAACGCTGCCATGCTCAATATGTCATGTTCGTGGAGATTTAAGTCTTGCCTGCAGCCAAGATCTGTGTTTTCACACGCCACCCGCCATTCATCTTCGGCTCTGGAATAATCCCTTGAAGCCCAGTAGGACACAGCAAGAGCGACATGTGCGTCCTTGGACAAAACATGACAAAACAAATGCACAAACAAGAAAGACTTGCTAGTCTAGTGGACTTGATCAATCAAGAGAAAAAAACATACAGTAATCAAGCCATTGAGCTTCGTGATTTATCTTGAGCAACATATTTTATTTTTTTGACCGGAATGGATTAAGTTTCATTTGACCAAATTTGCCCAAATCTCTTGGACGCTCCCACTGCCCAGCTTCCGCAATGTTCGGATCCCTCTTTGAGACGTCTTCCAAAATGGCCACAGCCTCCGATGCTTCGTCAGCACCAAACAAGGCCAAGGCTTCGTTGCAGCGAGACACAGCTGCCTGGCTGTATTCGTTGTCCTCTCATGACAGCTATTGACAGCTCATATCTTTCCATATCTTTCCATATCTTCCCAAGGTGGATATGATACGCGTTGGGAAATTGGTCGCTTTGAAACTTAAAGCCATCTGAAAGCCACTCATGTCGCCCTAGCTGCATGTCAGCCCAGAAGGACCAGCTATGAAGTTCTCATGACAGAAGCGATTTAAGATCATTTGAGAAATCTGATGCGTTTGATGCCAATGTCCATGTGGTGCGCAACTGGACCCAATCAGTTCTCACTTTTGGACCACTTCATACCACTCTGCCAGTCCAGCAGCCAGCCGACAGTCCTTGCGGAAGATCTCTGTGGCTTCGCGATAGTCTTGCAAGGCTTCACGAAAGCGGCCCAGTTGGCTCAACGCATTGCCACGGAAGTTCAAGACCAACGGGTTCACACCCAGTCCTGTCCTCAGACACAGGCGGAGTTCGATGTCCCAAAATGCACCAAGATATCCCAAAGATGTCCCAAGGCACAGGAAGATCCAAGATCATCCAAATCATGTCTCCAACAATGTAAACCAAGCAGCTCAGATACAGGTCTGGAACGCCAAATGTCGATGGCTTTGGTGTAGTCCTGCGCTGCTAAAGTGTTGGAGGTTAGGAAATAGTAGTTCTATCAGTTCTGAGGACAGCATTGGCACACTAGACTCTAGACGCGCAAATGATTGCCACTTTTCGGGTATCGGTGTTCAGAAATCCGTAGCTTGAACCACAGGTCTCAAGTCTCAAGATATTATTCGTCTATGAGTCTACAGCCACCTGGTCAGGTTGAATGGTAATGAATTGAGAAGTGCTCAGTGTTGGACAGAATGCTGACAAAAAGCAACTGCGAGCTGTTTGAAAGTCCAAATATGACAAGCTGATAACTGTGGCCGCCAAAATTTGAACAAGTACGCCTTATCACCGTTCTAGTCAAGTTGCAAAAGGGATAATTATCCTCGTGATATAGTTGCATGATGTTGCATGGCAGTTCACCTTGCTGTCAAAAGAATTGTATCGTAATTATGTTGAACTACAAGGCCATGTTCTGATGTGTGGCGTTTCATCATTAGCCGTTTGCACTCGAAACCATGATTCCCACCCATAGATCTCCCACAGACTTCCTTCACAGCAGCTTCCCATTGCTTCTGATCGCGTCTTCCGTACGCAATTTCTTCCTCAGCCAAGGCCCTTCGAACAAAGACGTTGGGATAATCGAAGGTGCCTGCGCGTCGAGAGGATCCTGTAGTTCTAGCGGGAAAATGAGGAGACGGTTGACTCTGATTCCTTATCCCATGAAATTGATGAATCCAGCATACTCGCACAAACCATGTCTGTACATCCTGAGTCCCTCTAAAGCGATAGTACAAGTCGACCAAAACAACGTAACAAAGGTTGCAGCTTTCAGGGGTCGATATCTCCAGTTTCGCAATTACCTTTCTGATTTTCAAATTAAACATATTGTAACCATCCTTCTGCGAAGATCATTGATGTGCTGGCTTACATGGTGGTTTCACCATGTTTCATCATGTTTCACCATGTTTCAACGTGTTTCAACATGTTTCAACCCCTGAAACCATCTTAAACCCATCATCCTTCATCATCCTTCATCATCCTTCCATTCCTTCCACTCGCGCATCGGAGCCTTCCGAGCCGCTGGGATCTTCCTCCATGAGTCGCACCACCTCGCTGTAGTCCTCCACCGCGGCCTCGGCCTTCTCCGGCAGCTTGCCACCTGGGGCGCCAACGGCACGTCCACGGCATTTCAAGTGGTGGTGTTATGAACAAACCAAGGCTATGATATCATTATGATATCTATAATTAATCCACATTGGTTGTCATACTATATCATACTACTATAGTTTGTTTTGTGCACATGGCTTCTCAATAGATGGAGGATAGAACTAACAATGGAAAGCAAAAAATGAAGATGACAACGGGCATGGATCAGAAATTGGGCACCAATGAACCCACTGAAATCGTTCAGTTTTGCTCATGAATAAGCCATCCATTTGTTTGGTGGGAAGATATCTGTTAGCAACAGCTATGTGGAGCATACATACATAATCATACATACTAAAACGAAAGGACGGCATGACAACTCTGATGGCGTGTAAGAAGTCTCAAATCAGATCTGCAAACTGTTGCTTGCGGTCAAAAGACCAACTATTTTGGCAACATCTTAGAACATGACGCGAGCAGCAAAAACATAATTGAGTCAAGCTTTGCCGCAATGTCACAAAAACATGATGATGACAGTCTTACCACAAATCAGACATTCGGGCCTGTGCTGTCATTGATTGCAATGCGTGCCTCAAGTCCATGTTGAGAGAGATCAGCTTTCAATCCTTACTTGTTCATTGTAAAGCAAGTCTTTGAATATAGATCACAACTAAGCATTGCTCTGGATACCTTGACCTTCTGGGCTTTCACAAGAGAAGCGACTGACACTCAAAACACAACAAACAGCCTGTCTTACCAGGTCCTCATATTTGGCACTTCTTTTCAATGCAGTGGCAGGAACATGAAACCATAAACCAGTGGCACTTTTTCCCAATATGTCCATGTCATCTATCTGACCTACAGTGGCCATCAAAATGTGCACATGCGTCTTGAAACTCAAAACTGGGACCCGCTTCACTCGTTGATTTCACTTTGAAGCTTGGTCCTTTTTGTGGGGTGGAAGTCACCCAGCATCCAGCCCGTCACCAGATGTCGCCAGCCTGTGCCCGCGCCATGCGAATCCGTCCACGATCCTGCCGTCCTGCACCGGCATCGAAGTCTTCGATGACCTTCGTCAAGGCCTGATCCATGTCACTCCCAACAGCCATGGCAGCTATGGCTTCCAGCGCCCATGTGGGTTCCATGGGCTGGGAATAGACACTGGATGACACAACTAGTCACGGTCACTGGAAGACTCCTTGGATCTCCTGGTGTGGAACTTAGGGAAGGGCACCGACACCAATTAACAATTCAGCTTCATGTACTTCATCAGGGCATTTGAGGACTCTCACACACTTGGTTATACAATTTACCATTGTCTCTGCTTGCCTAGGGGGCCTATTGACTGCTGTGCCCCACAATTACAATTCACAACTCCATTCCAGAACTTATATAACTCCAAAATTGCCTGTAGTAGAGCCACATGTGTGATTGTCAAAACTCAGTACGATGTGAAGTATGTGTCAACATGTGTCAACATGTCAACCATCAGTACGAACATGGCATGGCCCTATGGCCCTGGATTGATCCTCCAGAAATACTCCGCCCCAAGCCTCCTCAGCATCTTCCAGTTCATCGCGGGCACCTGGCCTCAGAAGTTGAGTGTCCATTGTTGTCTTCTGGCCGTGCTGTTGCAGGTCTCTGCTTCAAGGTAAAGGCAAACATGTATCGGTTTGAATAAGTAGGTTTGAATAAGAAACATACCACCTTTGTCCACTGCAAATTTGGACACCGAGGGCCATGGATCAAAAACTCTTTACACTGCGTGCTTTTACTGCAGGATTATGTAAAACCTTACCAAATGTGCAGCGAGGACCAGTATGTCTGGATGTTTACGATGGTTTTTAGATGTTTCTTGTGGTTTCATTAGTATCATCCCTTCAAAATGCGTCTGAGTCTAATGTCTAAATGCGTGCTACATCACCCCACGATGACCATCAGGGTGGTATCGTCCCCGCAATGGATCCCGGCCCTGGCACCTGGAAGGGTCTTTGGCCAAGGCCTGAAACGCTCGTCGTAGCAAAGCTGCATCTTCTGCAGATGGCCCCTGATGTGCCACGGCAAATTCATCCAACATTCATGTTTGTGGAATGAGCGTGGGCAATACTTGCCTCTTTTGCATGTGAAACATGGTGATCTAGAAGGTGTACACGCAGCATGGGTGAACCAAATAACCCAGTTGGTCCATGGCAACAACAAGTCTGGCCAATAAGAGACCAAAATACAAAATAATCAAATACAATAATATAATATAATCAAATATCAGTTTAGGCGCCACCAAATACAATGGCGTAAGGTGATGTACCGTCTAAAGAATCTTGATTAAATCCAGTTGAATCCATGCCTGTTCAACACATGTTCCTCCAACTTGGTGGCCTCCGCTGCCACAGGTTTCCCCACCACCACCGCGAGTCCACCCAACAGCGCCGTCCGCCGCAGCGTCAGTGGCACTGTGAAGGCCGCAGCAGCGCCAAAGGCTGCTAGCAGGAACCCAATACGACGCCGGGAATGTGCAGAATGCCTCATCGCTGCTGCATGCTTTGAGCCATGGGCCAAGATGCGGTGGAAATCCGTCTTTCAAAGTCAATTGTATGGATAGTATGGATGGTGTCGGATCCTGTCTTCCAAGCGGGCTTTCTCAAGTATCGTGCGGTCAACAACCAGGCATTTCCTACTTGTTGGCTGGATTCTGATGGAATTTGTCCCCAGCCCCAGCCATGACAGGTCAAGAGGGTGCTCCTGTGACAAAGATTTCTCTGTTTTGAAGCAACAGTACACTATTCGTCAATAGACAAAACATGACACAACCTTACTGTGTTATTTTGAAGGGCAATGCGTTTCAGCTCCATATTGCAGTGCCCTTACAGTTGTGTATGAAGGCCATCCAGTGAGTCTGGTGCGGTCACTTCCACCACTTCTCAGGGACCCTGCTAAGGCCAAGTTCTTCTGCGCCATGCCGAAGCCTGCCTTCGCAGCAGCTTGCAGCCATTCCACCGACCTGGTCATTGACTGTGCAGGACGTCAAACCTATAGATGGTGCAGTGTAGGTGGCATTCGATATGCACCCGAGACCAATGTGACAATGTCTGTGGGGGGGTCTGCGTTGTTTATCTTGGGATGTGTAAAACTCAGTCTTGGACTTCTGCAGTAGCTGCTGGCTCTCTGCCGGAGCAGTAGTATTCTGGTGCAGGTTCCGGTACACAAGCCTGAGTGGCTGCTGCTCTGAAATCGATTGTGACAGTCTCCAAACATTTTCTAGAAGTTGGATTCGGACTACGCAGACTCTAGGAATGGATACACATGGATACGCTTCAAATCCATTCTGGCTATTTTGATGGGACCATTAAATCTTGTGACAGGTCATTCTGTTGATTGGCGGTAGCCGGTGTTTTGGCGACCGCGTTTGAGAGGACATGAGCTTCCTTCGCTTGAACACATCACCGTCCGGGCACCCTAGCGCCAAGTTGTTTTGAGCAAAGTGATGCCCGGCCCGAGCACTTCGCTCGTAAAGTTCGATGGCCTGCAGAGTGCAGAAGCCGACCAGTCTATCACATGATGGCCTGATTAGCCAGTTTATGTTATTTGATGATATTATTCAATGATGTTCAATGTGTAATAATACACACATGCACAAATATCTATTACCTGGTAAGGTCTCGGTGTGAATATTTTAATCGAACTTTCCAAAATGTGCCTTTTCAGGCAGTTGAACGCTTAATTTTCACTCCTGGTCGGGAAATCACGCAGATTCTGCTGGCTGAATGCTTTTTTTACGTAGATGCACCCTGTGCAGATGATTTGAGCGCTTTTTGAACGCCAATTGAATGGCTTTTGAACACCTCTTGATCGCCATTCAAGCCTCTGGTTTGGCAAACAATCAATCAACAAAAACCATACTGCGTAAAAAAGTTGCCGTCCATGGTCGAGAAGTGCCTTTTTGCAAGATGGCGAAGAAACTTTCTACACCTCGCCAGTACCAGGTAGATCATATTATGTGTGTGTCAAAAGCTCGGATTATTAATGATACGCAGAATGATGATTGATGCAATAGTCATAGCCATAGCATCAAACTACTGAGAAAATTGTGCACCATGGGCTTCCCATCAGGCCTTTGAGATGTCCTTCCGATGGCCAAAAAGACCATACCTCGGCACTCAGCTGCAGTTTTGTCCAGCAGTTTTTCCCCATGTTTGGCAGAGAACTCTTTAACACAAAAAAAACAAGTCAGTGAATCATCCCAAAACGAAACCGATGTGAGGGGAAAGGATGATCTGGGTGGGGACAGGGCACAGTGGGGACCTTGGGGACAACGGCGACATAGGGAGCTCTGGTGTGGGAAAGCAGTTTGATCTTGGGTATAATCGTACCCAAGGGTACACCCTTTAGGATTCATCATCAGGAAAATGCAGTGCAGATCTACCAAAATCATGTCTTGATATGTCCTGATCAAGCGAGGACCTGACCCTGTTTCTACTAAGAGGACTATTTGTTGATGTTGTGATAGATGCACCAAGCCGCGTTGATACAAATGGTGTGACTACAGATTCTCTGCGAACAGTTTGCATCTCCCAGCTCAGAATGGTTGTCTCGTGAAAGGGATTTGGACTCCACAAACCTATTGATGGAACCCACCCAAACGTCATGGTTTTCATTTCTGGGATGCCGACTCATAGTTTTGAGCCAAATTGTACAAAGCATCAGGGTCACCTTGCTCCTCAGCATCTCTCCACACCAGCTCATGATTCCTTTGATACCTATTTTCTGTTCCAACCATGATGAAAGCCCGGATAGAAATAAATGTCCTGGCCGAAAAAACAAAAATCTGACAAGATTCCCCAAACCAGATGGGGGTAGAAAACAAACCTAGGAGATACAGGCAACAGCAGTTGCGGAAATGGAAATATACGTCAAGTAAAACATTCTCAGAACTGCGGCAGGACTGCAACAGCAGGAACTTGTTTTTGTCGCAAGAAACCACGTTGTTACTCGTACCAGGACCTCATACCAGGACCCCTTAGAGAATCTCACAAAATCGTCATACAAGGTTGTTCTACAAAATCTTAGAAGATCTTCGTACAAGAACCCCCCAACCAAGACCATCTCAGAAGCAATTTCATACAAACACCTCCAATACATGGCATCTTCAAGGTCTTCATGCAATGACCTCTTGAAGAGAATTTCGCGAGGATCTCCACAAGATCTTCTCACACTCTACAAGATCATGCAAGAACCTCTTGGAGCATTTCTCTCGGGTCTTCACAAGATCTTCTCAAAGGCCTCTCCAGGATCATGATCAAGATCTTCATACAAAGACCTCTAAGAGAACCTCACAAAATCATCATAAAAGGACCTGCTGCAGAGGATCTTTCAAGATCTTCATACAAGAACGTTCAATTAGAGCATCCCACAAAAAGCTTTCAACACGTCTCATGCAGGTCATCTTCAAGATCTTCATGCGAGGACCTCTTAGAAAGGATTCCACCAGGACCTTCACAAGATCTTGTCACAAAGACCTCAACGCAACCTTGGTCAAGATCTAAAAAACGGACCTCTAAGAGCGCACTCAACATCATCAAAGAAGGACTTTCGATTCTAGGGAACTCAGATCGTTTTGGAGGATCTCTGAGTATCAGCCAAAATGAACACCGCCCCACAACGAGAGCGATCTGATATGCACAAAGTGACGAGAAGGTTGCGCGAGCGATATCGAAATGAGCACCATGACACCAGCAAAGCAATTAGCAAAGCGATGAGAAGGTTGTGCAAGTGATGTCAAAGCGAGCAGGACGCCGCAAGTGATGAGAGGGTCGCACTAGAGATACCAAAGCCATGAGAGCAATCCGACACGCACCAAATTTTTAGAGCGAGCGATATCAAAATGAGCGCTGCGACACAATTGAGAGCGATCTGACAAGCACAGAGCGACGAGAGGGTAGTTGCGCATCCAACTGTAAAAAAATCACCAAGTACTGCACGCAGCACGAAAAACGAACATTGAAAATGTGAAGTTTGTTTTATTGGCATCTAGGTTTTGCTTTATTGGGACGAGGGCAATACAAGCTATATACTGCACCTGACACGAAAATGTGCTGAGGCATCCGAAGTACTGCGCCTGCCATGCAAAATCATCATCATGTACTGAAGCAATATGAGGACAGCTTCACAAAACGAGACCTTCGAGCCCTTGAAACGTTGACCAAGTGTACCAAATCCTGCGCCTGTTCAGAAAAATGACCTCCCAAACCCACCTCTCATTTCGACCCACGCCTGCCAATCTTTTAGCATGTTTTAGCAACTTGCAAAAAGTACGCGCCAAATGAAAAAGCGATGAAAGTATTGCACCTGTCACGCAAAACGACGTTCAAGACCTCGAAAGGTCTCACGCCTGCCGCAAAAAATGGCTATCACAATCATGCAGAGCTCCAAAAACGGGCACCGGGCGCCGGCAAAAGTAGCCCTTCCAACACATTTTGCGCAGTCGAAATGCACATGGACATCTCACAAGGGAACTTTTTGCGCAAGCCGGCGCAAACAAAACGAGAAACCCACAGCACGAACTCTGAATGAACCCGGGCTTTACACTTACCGTAAGAACCCCTCAGTGTCGACACACTGTTTGGGGAACAAACAAAAAGCAACACCGGCAGAATCACATCTCAATAAATTAAATATTTTACTGATGCTTGGATAGAATAGCAGCTGCCCATAGCAAGTTTGGCCTATGAATGCCTATAAAGTTTCTACCTGAAAACCGCTAGTCGAATCGCTGGCTTTAAAGTTTCCTTAGAATTCAATCAATGCCTGAGACGCGTTTTTCTAAGGTTCCAACTGCCAGACCGTGGTACCAAGGTGTGGTGCCTTCACGAACAGCCTGCAAACTTCACCAGCTGGGGCATCTTGGGGCTGAGGTTGATGGATGCTGATGCGCCCGAATGCATGTGATCATGTGACGATCCCGTGGTTGACGCCTTGTAAGCGGATCCGTGTGGACTTCTACCTTTTGAGTCCATTTAGCAGGAACGAGCTGGACAGTTTTCTTCAAACTCTACTTTCATGCTGCACAAATGTTTTAAACTGATTGTTGTCCATGTCCTTGAATGTCTTTGAGGTCCACCGAGGCGCTGCCACATGCTGGCACAGCCGTCTTTCTGCTCCAGAATCTCCCAGCGGTCCGGGGCTTCTCAGAAGCCGCGCACCGCTGGGAGGTCGTACATCTTGATTGCGGCTGCAGGTACAAATGTTGTCGTGCTTCAAGGCCGCAATTCATATGTGGCGCCCCTGTAATTCTTTCGTCATTGGCCAATCCTTTCATTGGCCAATCATTGCAGGTACCGTCTGAAAAACCTAAGCATCAGCTTGCTTCCGTCCAGTTCAAGCTCCAACCTCCGTTTCTGCATGAAATCCTTGATCAACTTCGGCCAGTTCAGGGAGCTTCTATCCAAAGCTTGAGGTCTTCGGCAGACAAGTCACGCAACAGCACTGTTGCCTTCAAATAATCTAGATTCCAGAAAAATGCCAATCCAAATTTGTTGGCCTAGAGTACTTGAAGGCATCAATGGTTTCGTTGTGAATTGTTGGGCGGTGCAGCACAGTAAACAACGGGGAAAAGAAACATGTGGCCAAACCATGCCCACAAAAAACAGCCAGGTTGATGACCACAACAAATGGTGATCCGCTTGCGAAGCAAAGGAACACGATTGAAACAAAGCCGGCGTTGCTCTTGATTGAAAATGTGCCACAGGCACTTTTTGGGCTACCTTAATGCCGGGAAACGGTAAAATTATGTTGTATAGACGGAGGCAAGACTGTTCGTCTTCGTTCGTCTCCGCTTTCTGCTGATATTTTCCTTGGCACTGTTGTCAAGTAGAAGCTTATATTTTTTCAGACCTTGCAAAAAAAGTCGTGAATCAACTGCAAATAGAACCAGCCGTCAACACCGATTGCTTTCAGCACCATGTGCTGCGATTAGGTCTGCCTATGGGCCTATGTTTACCACTGCACCAAACCATGGCGTGATGGTCCTGGGGGCGGATCTGGTTGGAGCTTGAACCAAAACAATGTTCATGATTAAGATTGATGAAGGGCCGGAGACAAATGGAGACAGTGACGCTCGTTCTCAGTTTGCTTTGAACCAAAGGAGGGGACGCTGTCACTGAACTCAAACTTCCACTGTTCCCGCCAACGTGAGCCTGTAGCGAGTCTTTGATCCAAAAGACTAAACTGTATCTGATCCCTTTCCAAACGTGAACCTTAGCTAGTCACAACTGCACTGACTATGAAGCCAATGGCAGCAGGCTACGGGACAAGAACCCGACTTCACATGAACTGAACCATCCATCTTTCCAATTGATGTCTTCAATGGACGCAGCACTGCCTCGTATTTGTTGCAGGTTACCAGGGACAAGTACGACACGGGACAACATCATCAATCGAATACATGTCATTACCCTTTGGGTGAGGCCACATCTGCCGTGTTTTGTCACGCAATGATAACCAATACAGACTGCAACTTCAGAAGTGGAGACTGCCCAAATGGGGATGTATGGGGATGAATTGGATACATCAACAGTCATCAAGGTGACTGGTCACTCGCGAACAAAACTTTTCGTGTGATGAGTTGACTTGGCTCCACACACCGTGCTGAAGGTCAAAGGAGTGCACCTGGTGATCCAAGATGTCCATTGGAACAAGGAAACAACTGGTTCTGAAATTCTACACTGACGATGTGACATGGATTGCATTGTGATGAAAACATGCAACGAGATGTCTTAGTTTGGCTTACAATTTAAACCTACAAAATGCGTAGTGATATTTCACTTGTTTGCATGGACCTGCAGTGGATAATCAAATCCGTGGAGGCTGCAAACACATTTGCCATCTGTTGCTTAGTCATCAAAAAAAGAATGCGGTGACTATGAGTGAGCAAAGCAGATCTCTCAGAGGTTTGCAACACATCGGAAATCAGAAGACTTTTCTTGTTGGGGTGCACGCAAACTACAAGGGACACAAGATATACACCCACATACACACACACACATACAGACACCTGCTTCAAGTTTAACATAATTTAGGATGGTTACCAATGTTACAAGGCTGACAAGTCGTTATTGAGGTGTACCAAAGGAGCTATACTGGCTATACTGTACTTGGGTGCACAGAGCATAAGAAACACACTTCAACACAGCAACTCTTGATAGCTGGTTACGAAGAAGCCACCCTACCGGGTCCTGGTCTGGAAGCAAGCAAGTTCCTACTCAAAATAATCGAAACTCAAAAAGAAAACCCTGTCATGGAGCCGAGCTGACCCGAGGGCACCTACTGTTTCTCTCTTTATACGTTGCTTTGATACACATATCATATCACATCTGTCTGTAATCGAAGGAAGTTTAGAAGAAGCTAAACCTTCCGACAATATGGACGGATGGAAAAGCACAGCCAGGAAGGAGATCAGAAGATGGAGAAAGTCAGAAGATGAGACACTCAGAAGAGAACAGATGAAGGTGCGCGGAAAGGTAGGAAAGTCGCGAAACGCTGTGTTTTTCCAACGTTTTGTGGCTCCGCGGGGTCGAAAGTAGGCTTGCTAAAGCGGCGTGCGCGGAGACATCTGGCGAGAGGAGACATGAATAATTGCACGCCGTTGTGGCGCGAAGCGCGTTTGGAAGTAAAAAGTGTAAAAAACTGACGGTCTCGGAGCACTTTTGGAAGTTAAGATGTGGAAAAAGTGCACGGCGTTGTGGCGCGAAGCACATTTGGAAGTAAAAAGTGTTAAAAANACTGACGGTCTCGGAGCACTTTTGGAAGTTAAGATGTGGAAAAAGTGCACGGCGTTGTGGCGCGAAGCACATTTGGAAGTAAAAAGTGTTAAAAACTGTGGGGTTTGGAGCGCTTTTGGCAGTTGCGATGTCGAAAAAATGCACGGCGCTGTGGCGCGAAGCACATTTGGACCACTTTTGGAAGTCGAGATGTCGAAAACGTGCACGGCGCTGTGGCGCGAAACGCATTTGTAAGTGAAAATGTACAAAACACCTCATGGCCGGACCACTTTTGGAAGTTGCGATGTCGAAAAAGTGCACGGCGCTGTGGCGCGAAGCACATTTGGAAGTCAAAAGTGTTACAAACTGAGGGTCTCGGAGCACTTTTTGATGATTCGATGACGATTCGATGTCGAAAAAGTGCACACCGTTGTGGCGGGAAGCATATTTCCAAGTCAAAAGTGTTAAAAGCTGAGGGTTTTGGGTCAATTCTTGACGTTTGGATGTGACCACACCACAACTATAAGTACAAGCACAAGTACAACTACAACCACAACTACAAGTACATTACCACTACAACTACCACTACGATTACAACTGCAACTACAACTACAACCACAACAAACACTACAACTACAACAGCTGCAACTACAACAGCTACAACAACTACAACTACAATTTCAACTACATGACAGCTACAACTACAACACAACACCTACAACAACTACAGCTACAACTACAACCACAATAACCACTACAGCTACACAACACTACACTGCATTGCATTACAACTACAACTACAACTACAGCTACCACTATGACTACAACTACAACCACAACAACCACTACAACTACAACTACAACTACGACTACAACTACAACCACAACAACCACTACAACTACAACTACAACTACAACTACAACAACTGCAACTACAACAACTACAACTACAACTTCAACTACACGAGAACTACAGCTACAACAGCTACGACTACAACCACGATAACCACTACAACAGCACTACACTGCACTACAACTACAACTACAACAACTACAACTACAACTGCAACTACATTACAACTCCAACTACAATTACAACCACAACTACATCTAAAGCTACAACCACAACTACATCTACAACTACATTACAACTTCACTGCGCTGCCTCCAACCACTTGTCGGTCCATCAGTGGNACCACAACTACATCTAAAGCTACAACCACAACTACATCTACAACTACATTACAACTTCACTGCGCTGCCTCCAACCACTTGTCGGTCCATCAGTGGGTTTTCGCTCTGCCATCCATGATTCACAGCAGCCAAACTCTCCTATAGGTTTTCTATTTTTGAAACTTCCGCCACCGCCTTGTGCGGTACTACTGGTAAACAAATACAATTTTTTACAGCACTTGACATTCGCACAGCTGACACCTGTCTAAGCTCTGAACCAGCAAGTCACCCGGCTCGATGCGAAAGTAGGTTCGTGATGCCACGCCCGGGTCGGGCTGAATGTAGAGACCGCCCTGCAATCAGGAACACTGGAGATCCATACGGTAGCCTGGGATCATTGTCCTGGCCCCAAAGTATATCACACGAATCATTTGAAAACCAGACCAAGTCTCGTAAAACCGAAGCAACATAGTCACTTTCTTCGACCAACTGACATTCTATCTCACATATCTATTATTAGAACTTTCTACTGTCCCTGACATATATTCTGACGTACATTCTGGTATTTTATCTGACATACTTTCTGGCATTCTATCTGACATATATTCCGACATTCTATCTGACATGTTTTGTGGCATCTTATCTGACATTCTATCTGACTTTGAATCTGTCATATCTCTGACATCTATTCTGGCATTTTATCTGACATTCTATCTGGCATTTGATCTGGCATCGTGTGGCAGGGCTGAGAGAGCCTGCGAGCTCGCGATAGATGACAGTGTGCAAGAAGCTGGCGATGAGCTGCTAGGGAGGAAGCTGGCGATCACATCGGCCATGATCTTGGCAACGAGCAGGACGAGGCGGAGGAAGAGGAAGCAGGAGGCGTGGGATATTGACAAATCTAGAGACCCTCGCCTGGCAGGTGGGGAAATATCTAAGTGAATGTAATGAGCAATTAATACCCAGTATTATATACTGTTTTCCAGGGTGCTCTGCGGCCTGATAGTTCTCAGGGTCACTGATTCCCAAAACTGCTGTGACATAGGCGTGTCCGTCGAAATGCACCGCGTGGCTGCGACGTTCGCCAGGGATGTAGCGCCCTGGGCAGGAGCCAGTTGAAGCCCTTAGGCATTTGGTTCTGGTTCGTAATTGGTGAATCGAGCTCAAGAATCATGGAAGCCAGAGGAGGCCAGTGATGCTCATGGCTTTGTTGCAATAAGCATCAACAAAACCTTATTGCGCCGTGGGTCAAGCAACTTCAAGCCACTGCATAACTCGGCACATCTCGGCTTCCGGACTCACCAAGATGTCGGAGGCGGCACAAAAGCGGCAGTTGTAACCTTGGGCTCCAGAGATGCACCAGAGATGCACCAGAAATGCACCAGAAATGCACATGGCCCCACAACCATTGCCACCATATATGTCAAAATATTATGGCAAACATCCAAAAACATCTTTAAAAATGCAAGAATCTCTACCCCTATCCCTATCTTTGAAATTCGTTACATATCTTTACTGAGAATCACGAAAACATGCCAAAGAGTCAAGCTCGCTGACAAGTCAGCATGGGTTTCCCTCTGGAGGACGTAGGACCGCTATTTCTCATACACCCTTGTGAGTCTACAGAACCAGCAATGGTAATAGCAGGTTGGGCAAAGCAAACCGATTCCTAACTCACAATGGCAAGGACTGGCTCAATTGGGTTCCATTCGTCCAAGGAAACGCGAGCCCAATGGCTCTAGGCTCTTTGGTCATGTTTTGCCACCCAATGTCAATCCAGCTTCTGGTTAATCTACACATGAAACTCCAACACACACTCTTGGGTGAACCTGAGCGTTTCTGACGTTTCTGTCAAACATGAAACCCGAAGAATAAAATCAATAAACATCGAATGAACTAATTTTCATCAGCTGGATATGTTCTTTTGACCTCATCCTTTCTCCCCAAGACTGTTCCTTGATTTGTTCCAGTTCCAAGATTTCGACAAGACTTGGAAACTGAAACGGCATTATCTACTACGCTTCTTGAAATTTTGAACAAAAACAATCAAAAACATACAAAAACTAATTAGGCGCCTTATAACACCAAAAGATACACAAAAGATGGAAATGATGCCCTTTCATCACTTTCGGCTTCCACTAAAGATTTTGCTGGAAATGCGGATGTCCTTTTAACATCTTTTAACGTGTTTTGCTTGGATACCATGGTGATGCGAACGTCTGCTTTGCGGGTCTGCTCGCAATACACCTTGGCCTTGGGCCGAAGATGCACTACGCAATCCTCACACGTGAAACAGGTCGGATCTCACCAAAGGAAGGGCAAAAATATGACATGAAGGAGATATGGTACAACATGATGTGCACTTCCTGTCGGGGCAGACTCCGGGGCAGACTCAGCAACCTCCACTTTGCTCTCAGCATAAGCATACACACTACTAGTACCGCCAACAGATGTTGCCGTGGTGTCAGAGTTGCAACAGGCACAGGTGCCATCAGCGCCATCAGCTGTCTCGTACTGGAAATGAGGAAAATTCTGGGCAGCGCAAAAGGCTGCACAGTCACCGAAGCTCCGTACTGCTGAGAAAAATTTGTCAGAGCTGAGGCAAGAGCATTCCTGGTTGCAAGAACAAGTGGAACAACTTTGCCTTCAGTGCCAAAGCTTTGGGGTGAAGAATCAACTAGTTAAGCAGGGAAATTCGAACACAAGACAGTGCAAAACATGGCAAAACAAAGTAATCATGATTTGGATCCTGTATGCGCTTTTCCAAGCAATTAACATCACCAAGATTCCGCACAGGTTCGCAGGTAGTAGTGGAACGAATTCAGATCGCGGACCTGGTAGACGTTGATCCCCCAGAAAGTGTCCTCATCAAGGGTTTCAACGTTCAGGCAGCAGCCGCAGTTGTTGTCACCTGGTCCACTATTTCAGGGAAAAATAGCAGCCCGCCACTTTTTGGGTGGGCAAGGGAATCCTTACAGTATCATCGAACATCCATCAACTAGCCAACTTAGACAAGAGATGACAAGAACATTTGAGGAACGAGTGTCTTTAGCCAACTGTTGCCCTGGGATTGAAATCCAAATCTGGGACAATCACCAAAACACATGCGAGGGACCTGGATTTCCATCTTCTTTTGTACCACTTGCATGTCTGAACCAGGATCCCTCTTGCTGACAAGTAAGGGCACAGCTCTCCAAAGATTGCTGGCCTCTCCACTCAGGCGGACCAGGGGTACATTTGCAGTTGGTACAAACTGGCTCGATGACGAAGGAGGAGCTGCTCTGCCAAGGAAGGGTCCAGGTTGTAGAAATTAGTCCATCAGCTATGGTCCTTCCGATCAGATTGGTGTATAAAACCCACAGCAAGGGAAATGCCATGGCTCGTTTCTTGGACCATTCTTTTTGGCAATCTCCAACAAGCGGTCACATGTGGCTATTCTGACAAAAATGCCCAGAGATCCCACAGGTACTTATTATTCTGCAAGGCGAATCTCTCAACCAATATCCCAGTCAATACCATACTAGTCCCACAAAGTCAGCAGAACCAAAGAGGAGCTGCGGAGCGAAGCCCTTCGAAACAGTTCAAATCCTTATGAATACAATCAAAAGAGCCACTGAAGGCAACGCAGCATTGCCCGGGACTTCGTATGAAAGAGGTAAAAGACTGCGTTGTTTTGTACGCGACTGTGGCCCATCGGCCCCTGGACACCAGTGACAGAGAAGACGAATTGTGTCCCAACACCCCGGTGATATACCGTGTAAGACAAAGCAGAATGCTTTGAACATTTAAAAGATTCATTGCAAAAATGGCCTGACCAAGAGATCATGTGTCTTGGACATGATGAGAGCGATGAGAACGGATATATGGATACCTTTCTGCTGACCTTAACCCAAGTTAGACCTGAAGCGTAGAGTTCCAATGATCCACATTCGTTCCGGTTCTTGTTTTCTTCATCAGTGACATCCAACTTGGGGGGACAATCCCGAATTGTACTCCTTAAACTCTGATGGCCATCTAATCGCTGATATAGTCATCCTCTGCTCTTCCACGGAATGTGGCAGATAGGCCAATTGGGCTTTTCACAGGAAATTGATGAATCCTTCAATTTTTGTAGAGAAGCCTACATCTTTAGCGAAGGCTGAGTCTTTTTGGAAAAGGTTGCCTTCAAGCCTTGAGGTACATGTTCTGTGCACAACCATTCAAGAATGACATATGGTCTCAACTAGAGTTTGGGATAGCAAACCAACTATCTAGAGGTGCCTGCCACAAATCAACTTTCTAGTGTGGATTGCTGAGAGAAAGTAGGCAGTGGTGATGGATAAGAATCAAACGGTGTAACATGGTGTAACAGTGCAACATTTTTTAACTCAGCCGTCATTCAACATGATTCACATTGATTCACTATCCTCACCGATCTGCCATTCGTGCATGTTCTTTACATTCATGATGCGCTCCAAATCTCAGACCTGGGACTGAGCCTATCCAAGAAAAAATCAACAAAAAAAGGGCGTCTTCTATCGCAATCACTTACCACTCTGGTAGGTACTAGAAACAAGAACATAGTACGGACATGTGTAGAGTACAAATACTGCAAATATGCAATAGGATGAGGCTGGAAAACTGAATTCAAAAAGCTTTGAATTGGATCTAACTAAAAAAGATGAATTTCGTTCACATCCAACAAGGTTTTCCGCCTGGCACCATGGTGGCTGTTGGTGGCTGGAATCTGTGGATATGTTCAGCATTTTTCAGCAGGGTCTGCTCGCAACATGACCTGGCCAAAAGACCGGGATGACCGGGCCAAACATACATTCTTCAGAGGTGAAACGATGTGAAACGGCCGGGTGCGATCTCACAGAAGTGACAAAGATATTAGAGAAAGGAGTGAAAGGAGGCATGGTGCCATGCCATGTGCATTCGCTTCCACAACAGTAGCACTGTCAGCATAAGTATACACACTGCCAGTGGATGCTTCCGTACCAGTACCGCTGAAGGTGCAACAAGCACAGGTGCCTGCAGCGTCAGCACTAGTTTCGTAGTGGAACCGAGGAAACTTCTGGGCAGCACAAAAGGCTGCACAGTCACCGAAGCTCCGTACTGCTGAGAAATATTTGTCAGAGCTGCCGCAAGAGCATTCCTGGATGCAAGGACCAATGTGTTGACAAAATCATGTGGGCCAAGAACACTTGCTTTGTGCCTGTGTGAGCTTGTGTGCTTGGGTGGGTTCAAGGATCACCCGCGACACCCAAAGTGTAAGATTCTCTCCATACTGTTGATTTTTTTAAAACCAAACTGGATCACTCCAGACACCCTTTTTATCAGGTTATGTTTCCTTTATAGGGTTGGGTTAAAGGGTTGGGGCGGGGACATGGGACATGAGGTTTCGTTTAGGGCTCATACATCACATGACCTAGTCATTGGTTGCCGATACTCTCACACCTTTGAGGGTAGGATTTATGGGTTGGGGCAGGGACAGGGCATATGATGGCATATGGGACAGGGGGTTGGGGTTTGGGCTTGTGGGGTTGGGAACCGACCTTTTGGGTGTGTTCGTACAGAGACCCCTTTAATTTACTTTAATTTCACATCCACCAGTCTTTGAGGACATTGCCGAGATTCCGTGCAAGTTCGCATGTAATAGAAGAAAGCATTCACATCCCTCATCTGGTATATGTTTATCCCCCAGCCAGAGTCACCATCAGGGTTGGCAATGCTCGTACAACAATCACAGTTGTTGTCACCTGGCCCCACGATTTCGTGAAAGCAACTAGGAAAAGTCCCTAGAATCATTGTAGTGTACAGTAGCATCCTCAACCGCGGTGTAGCAGTTTTGATGGAATATGCGACATGAATTAATTGTACAATAAACACAAAAAATATCAAAACATACCCAAGGACCTGGCAAATGATCGTACCTTGTGCCGCTGGCATGTTTAAACCAGGATCCCTCTTGCTGGCAGGTTTGGGCACAGCTCTCCAAAGATTGGGAGCCTTTCCAGCCAGTCCCATCATCAGCACAGCTGCACTGGGTACAAATTGGCTCAATGACGTATGAGGAAACGGCTGTCCACGCTCCGGTGGTGGTCCAGGAGGTCCCATCTGCCAGGACCCTCTGCAACAAACCAAAGCACAACAAGCGATTTGCCATGGCTGGGTTGAGGAAAGGTCTGTAAAAATCTACATTTCAATCAGTGGTCCAGTGATCTGCACTCTGTGTTTGGTGGTGATCGCAGTTTGTTGCTGGGAAGGCTAGTATCATCTACTATTCAGGCTGTTTGCAAATTCTGAGCTGGAGCCAAAGGGCTAATCTATGGCAACATTGACCCCTGACTTGGCTCATGGCGTTCCAAAGAGGAAGAAGTTGAGGATAGTTACGATAGTTGAGTACAACGTCTGGAAAAGAGATACACCTCTGTCAACTACCTTGCAACTGGGATCAGCCTGCAGTCCCGATCTGGCTGGCAATCTGCTAGACCACATGCTCAATATCAATATCTCATGCTCTGAAACGTCACAAGAGGATAAAATCTCCGCCACGCGAGGCTCTCAGATGATATTAGTAAGCCATGAGGATATATGAGCTATCATGAGCTAGACAACTGCATGGTATACTGGTATGCTGTACTGCATGGCACTATTTTTGAACACAAATATTTCCTTGGACTTTGTGTGGGTTGCAACTTCATACCAACCCATGTCGGTTTCCAACATTTCAGTTCAGTGCAACGTACCCTTTCATTCCCATATCATCCCAAGCTGCTCTGTTAAACGAACCACGGCCATATCCAGCCGGCCCAGCTTACATTTCAAGCAAGGCACGCTGCCTGACATAGGTTAGGATGCGAGTCTCCATCATTTCTTCCAGCAACTCCCTATGGCACCATGATGTAGCGATGGTTTTAACCCGAATGTCCTTTTGGGAAATATCATGATGAAATATGATAAATACAGGACAATATAAATCAAGTTCACTTCAGTGAACTATCTATTGTCAATGGACGGTAATGGGAGTTTGGAGATCTGCCTAGTAGTGAAACCCAACAAATCAGCCAAGCCCAAGATTTCCCACAACAGAACCGTTGGCGCTGGCCGAACATTCATCGATTATTCGTTTGTGCATGAGACACAAATTTGCAACAAGGTCTTGTTCTCGGGTATGCAATGTTTGTTTGTTTCCCTGCACTTAGAAGCTTCTAAGGCCTGTGGTTCAGGCTGCAGGCTGCAACATCAATGCGTCAAACACTCTTCGCAAGAGGCCAGAGATACTGTGGAAACTTGCCGAAAAAGAACAGGCGGACAGGCGTCACAAATTTGGCAATGCAGTACTGTACAGGCATGGGCATATGTACAGTATCAGGAATGCATTGTGTTGATTCTCTGTGCCATTGATGTCTGCAGAGAAGTTTGAACCTCTGAAGATCCCTCTGCCTGTCAACTCCACCCTCCCAAAAATCTAGGAGAATAGCTTTGTCTTATCATATAATCTCCAAGATAAAGACACTTCAGATTTGCCTTTTCTTCCAACCCTTGAATCATTTCTGACATATTTTGGGCAAGCGTGGTGGTATTGACCACCCCCTACCTGACCTGGCCTCAGCTCTTGATCTTTCCAAACGCCATCGCGGAACCTTGGCGTCACACTAAGTGCAGGGACGTCGTGAATTAAAAATAATTATACATACTTATGTAGATATATAAGTCGCATAGATTAAAGGATATTATTAAAGGGGCCATTCAAGTGGCAGTTTCTGATCCTCAAACTACAAAAGAAACCTGCGGCTCAAATCATCTCCAATAATGCTGACTTCACAGTCAAGCATTTGATTTGCGTGCTGACTCAAGCGAAAAATTTGGTTAGTCCTCAATCAATCAAATGAGAGGTTTTGGAATGCTTGAGATTCTGGGGCATCCAAGTTGCGGGTAGAACTCGAAGGTGGGCGTCTTGTCCACAGAGTCCGGCTCTGAAGAGAAGAGGTTTGGGTTCTTCTTCAAATACCTGCAGCTAACAGCAGCAGCTAACAGCAGCAGCTAACAGCAGCAGCTAACAGCAGGTGGTGTCACAGGTGGTCTCCATATGTCTCCATAACCTTCCAAAGAAGAAACGATCGGACCACCAGTTTGTGCTACTGGAGGTTTGAGGAGTCAGTGTCGTGATCCGCTATCAATGGTATAACGGTGTAGGTACTCTGCAGGTTCCCTCTAATATAACCAAGTAGAGATTCCCTACTGAAGTGACTGGTGGCTCGCCGCACTGAATGGGAGTTAGCACGTGGAGGCACCCCAAGACACATCAGATTCAAATAGAGTGCTTTCTTTTCCAGGATGTTCCTCATTATCATTACTTCATGGTCTCCAAATATCATCAGATGTCCATTCTATTCCTATCAATTTGGGGGTTATACGGTCAACCAGGAGCCGCCACCGCCACCATGGAACTCCAAGATCTTCGCGGCAGTGTCGGGCAGGACAAGTTGTTGCAAGCAGGAAAAGCGGCACACCTCGGAGGCAGGAAGGCGATGGCGCCCATGGCGCAAAGTGCCGGAAATTAAAATGGAATCAAAACTGGTGATCACCAGTGGTGAATGGGGTTGTGTCATATTTCATCTTGTATCATCTTGTAATTATCAGTTGATCGATACAATAAAATACAATAAATCAGTATATGAGAAACCCAAGCAGGCATGGGAAATGATGGATAAGAATTCTGCAAACATCTGAGAGACTGCGCAGATCTGGGGTACCTCACCCCATCGCCATCCTTGCGAGTCGTGGCTGCCTTCCGCACTTGTCCTCGGTGCTCTAGGCCAGTCCAATCACCCACCTGGCGTGCAGAAAGGATCCACGATGATCCACAATGATGCAGAACTTCAGAACAACCAGCAGATACCTCTCAACCTGGGAAATTGCCTGCATCGAACATGCCCATCATTCAAGAGAACTTTCCACTTGGCAATGTTAATATAGACTGATACGACAAGTCACTGTATCCGACAAAGGAGGTGTCTGTCGCACTTTTCACAGGTATGCGGAAAATGTGATTCTTTGTGGGCCACTCTGGTTTCCATTCTCAGTCTATGTCTATGTCGAGTCTATGCTTCCAAACATGTCCAAACAGAGGCACCATACATCCCAGAATGGGGAATGCGTCAAATCCGACCCCAGATTTGTGATGTCTGTAGAATGGAACCAGCGCTGAGAAATTGCGCCAAAGTGCGAGTATTGCGCCATGGCTTCCACACCTTGATCTCACTCTTCTCCTTGAACTCGAAGCGCGGCCTCAGGTGGATGGGACAGCCCCTGAAAAATGGAAAGCAACCTATCCATCGTATCCGTTTGGCCTTTTGGCCGGTGTTCCAAGGAGACGTCCGGAAAGCTCAGGAGTGTCTCCCGAGGCTCTTCATGGCTCTTCAATATGCTGATATATGCTGTGTTTGCGCCGTGATCGCTATGAAGCCTGGTGGTTTCAAGCAAAGCAGTGCTGCTAAAGACAGCGACCAAATGTGACACATGTGAGCACAAAGTCTTGGAATCGGTTGTATCACTGGCTTAGGAGCACCTTATCAAGCACCATGGATGTTCACTGTTGACTGTGCCTGGCTATGTGGAATATATCATCATCGGTAATATACATCCGGCATCAAACAGTTCGCCGCAAGGGGCTTCATCAAATGGGGTCATAGCTGCATGATGCTGCATGATTCAATTATTCAACTTCAACAGGATCCAGTGGGAGGGTGCGACGCATCCTGCACCAACCCAGTTTTGCATGAATTGTGACAAGCTGCGGCGGAGTGTCCCAGTAGTGACCAGCAGCCTCCAGACGTGATGTGGACATTTTGCCGGGAAGAAGGGGCTGGAAGACAGTGTGTGCGAGACCAAGACTCATCGATTCTGAGCTCCTGAAGAAAAACCATGCTGGAATGCAGGATTTTTTTGTAATTTTGGAAGGTGGATCCGTGCATTTTTTTCCTATGGCGATTGTTCATCACTACTGCTAGGTTGCTTCCTTGACGGAGATGCTACGCAGGGGCCCTTGGCGTTACATACTGCGAGTAGATCCACGGAGACATAGCCATCACAGCTCATCAGCTCAGCTCTGCCTTTTTCTTCGACTTCCCGGAAGGCCTTCAAAACACACCAGTATCGGCTCTGCTCGTTGGAAAGAAGCTCCCAAGTTGTGACCAGGTAGCAAATTTTCATAAGATTGTCATGTTGGAACAGCGGAAGTTCTCTCTACCAAGTCCTGAAGTCATTCCCAATTGACACAGCTTTGGCTAGTCTAAATATGTCTAACTCTATCATGATCATCATGCAACTCGTCCACCAGCAACATCCATTGGGCTCGCACGGCGAAGTCTTCGCAGCATTCCCAGATTCCTGGAGGACCAAGGACCAAACGGCAAAGAATACATCGTCCGCCCATTTCACCCCTGACTTCATTGACAGTGTGAGAAAGCCTGCTACAGCTACTACAGTCAACCACCTCCCAGCTTGAATGCAGGGAGAGGCCTGTTTGACACGTTTGCGGCGATGTGACTACAGCAACTAACACTATATAATATACTATGTACGATGCTCTGCATCAATCACATGACAATGACACATCCAATCAATCACAACACCAAACCCTGAACGATTTGACCACATCATGCAGTGCTTTGCCTTCCCGGACGCTGCACCTCGGATCCAATGCTGAGCCATGTCGACTGGCATCGAAATGAAACCACTAATGCTGTACAGAGCAATTGTCCACGGTGTATCCATTGCTCTGCTCCACCTTCTTCTGCTTCTCATTGTTTTTCTTCTTCTTCTTCTTCTGCTGCTGCTGCTTCTTCTTCTTCTTCTTGCTTTAGTGCAAAACCAGCCCAAATGCATACCAATATCGCTTTGAGCTTCAGTCCATGCTCTTGGTTGCATGTGTGTCCGTCCAGTGGGTCAAATCTCTGTCTGTATTCGTTAATGCTGGGCATTTATTTGGCTGTTGAATCCAAGCTTTGTAGGTGGTGGGTTTGAAGGCATTTAGGAGAAAATTGCATTGATTGCATCGGAGGGCCTGAACGTTCTAAAGACTTCAGGCCCCATTCCCCAACTCAAGGTGGCAAATTCACATTAGCAGCATCTGAAAGTCTGAAATCTAAGTCCAATTGATGCCACTCAGTCTCAATGAGCTGGCAATTACCATAAAATCAAGATACTGTATGACCTAGAAGCTGTTGTATACAAGAAATCTATGATTACTGGCTGAAACATGACTCAACAATAGTTTAGAAGTACTGTATATATTATGTAAGTTCAGCAAAATTCTACAATGGGGCTGATGACTGTGACAGCCTGTAACAATGCTACTGCCAATGCTAGATAGATCTTCTTGCCTTGCCGACCCAACGACAGCCTGTCATCGACTGAGAGATGAACTGGTCTTGCAAAGGAAGCCCCGCGCCAGGCCTCATCTCGACTGAGAATAGAGCGTGGTGTACAATGCCTAGATATGCCTAGTATAGCAATATGATGCAATATGATATTATTTTAGTGGCATGGATGCATCCTTGTTTTGTTTCTTTGTTTCTTTGCTTCAGCGTTTCATTGTTTCGTTGTTTCTTTGGCTCTTTGCTTCTTGCTTCTCAGACTCTTGGCTTCTTGGTTTCTTTGTTTCTTGGTAAGTTTCTTTGTTTGTTTGTTCCTTCGTTCATTCGCTTGTGTGACTGCAAAGCACTGATGTGCCCGCAACTCACTAAGTTACAGGACCTTGACGCGAAACTTGTCTGACATCTTCCACCTGCGCAGTTCCAAGGCATCCCTGTCCGAACTCCCTGGGTGCTTCCATTCCAAGTGCTACGGAAAAATCTGGCGATCGGAAACGGAAGTGATCGTAGCACAGTGCAACGCTGGAATCAAGAGATGCAGTCTTTACCATGATTGAAATGCACGTTCTGGAAGGAGAGCATGTTGAATCTTGAGAGAACCAGATAGAATCCTGAAAATGTAACATATTGACACATTATGTCTCGAATTCTTTCACACATCCTCTGGGTGTGGGGTGCGTCGAGGTCTATGTGACAACACAGGAATTGATGAAATGGAAGAAATCCTTGAGTGAAAATTGCTGGAAGTTATTTTGGGGATTGCCCGCGGCGGCAAGGCCTTGTCAACCTCAACGGGGACACTGACAGTAGGCGCTGCTTTTGCCACCACGCTTGGCACCGCTGTACCGGTCTCCCATGGCAGCCTCTGGACCCCGCAATGCCGGGCATAAATGGGGCATAAACAGGCCTGATAAATGTGAGGGGATGGCAGCTGAGGGAGGTCGCAATGACCCAGCGACAACCAAATTCCAGATTGACAACCTCTAAAGTCCTCTAAATACTTCCAGGGTTAAATGGTTTTTGGATGTTTTGGGGTCATATCATCACAAGTCAAAATCTCCAAAGCTGCTCAAAGCAGTCTCTGCACTAAACGCAATGCAATGGCATGCTGCACTCCAGTCAAACTGGCCCAATGGCCCAAGGTCTGCGAGTGTTACTCACATACTTGTCTAGTTGGCTCACAAACTCATCTTGTTTGATCCCTGTAGTCAAAAGCCCTTGGATACACACCTCAGGGACGGATTGTCAGGCTGCAAGAAGTCGAAGTAAAACTGATACGGCCTCAGTGCCAGGGCATGTGTACATGTTTTGTATGGGTTCGCAAGAGTTGCCTCAAGGTGGGCAACTCCAAGTCTCTGATCAATTATCGCATATTATCGTCGCGAAGCACGATTAAACAGATCAGACATGTATTGATCACCTTGACTCTATACCCCTGATTGACAGCGATTTGGGAAATTCCTGTTTTCTTGATAATCAATACGCAGGTTCCTGCCCAGAAATCTGGAGGTCAATCAACTTCAGAAGTTAATTCCTGAGTAGTTACCTCAACAATTTGCATCTAGAATACCACAGGGTGATAAGAGTGAAACCCCGTTTACAGTACAACCCAGACTGTTCGAGCTACAGACTTTATGCATGTCAATCAAACATGTGGTTGACCTTGAAGGCCGGAAGCCGGGTTCTCAAGTGCTAAACAAGGAAAATTGCAATGCTTGTTTTTGGGACATTGCCATTGCCAGCCAAGAGAACACATCATACGTCTGGAGACCAGTAAGGGTCATATTTATTGTGTTGCCCTGCGCAGCACTGGGTTTCTGGCTTGACCAGTTCTTCCAGCTCAGGTATCTCCATGGCGACCCTGCTGAAATGATAGCAACTAGTAACTAGTAAGCAGGGATAAGTAAAGCAGTCACCAAACAAACGAACGAAAAAGTGTCACAGGCAATTGATAGCAAGTGACAGTCAAGGCATCTGCTGTAGGCAGCAGATATGGTGGGGATCAGCAAGTGGGCGAATGTCGAAACATCTTGAAACCCAAGAGTGTCAGAATCAGAAATAACCTGCGGCCATAGTAAAAAGATATGGCAACATTGTCACATGTCAGGATCGGTCTGCCGAGCATGTTCTTGCAAAAAAACATCACGTGCAAATAGGAACCACGTTCCTCAGCCGTTGCAGTGGTCTTATGAATATCAATGTTTGGCGATGTTTCTCCCAAATGACTTTTAAAATTGATGTACTATATAACGTGGTACACTTTGGGCAAAGAACATCAATATCTTCCAGAGAGAAACCTTTACCACATCCGAAGTCTGAACGTAGTTGGAGGAAGGTCAAATTCTCAACTGCGCCAACCAATCCGGAGGCCCTGAAAGACCAACAAATGCGCCAGCACTTTTCCGTGAGATCTGAAAATGTCATTTGAACATGTCTCAACGTGCTTGTCAATTCAAAGTATTGGGATTTTGCGGTGAGACAGTGATGCTTGCAAAGATTCAGTGAGAGAATGCGCAAGTGTTTGACCGCTCTTTCGAAGTGTTCTTTTCTGCATCGCTCTGAAATTGGGTCATTTCTCCTTTCATCTTAGAAATGTGATAAACATGCCAAACTCATGTCACTATAGAGTGCGAAAGAATAGATTGGACCACGAATGGAAGAGAAAACGAATCCCTTCTGCCGAACCCTTTGTCTCGCGTCGTTGGAACTCTTTCCCTTTCGGATTGGGAAAGGATTGGGAAACAACTCTTTAAAATCATTTTGGTGCCAGTTTCAAGAGAGGTCCTCTGAGGTCCTGTAGACTTGACAACAGCCCAGCTGCAACTACGGCGTGTACACTTCAGAGTGAGGCTGCGAAATGAAGCAGGATCAGAGCCTGTGTTCGAAAGCCTACATTCCACTCAAACAGTTGTGTCGCAACTGCCGAAATCCAGACTTACGACTTTCCCAGCACTTTTGGGCAACCGAAGAAGCGGGGTTGGGGGGAAGCGGGGTGCGAGGATGATTTCCAAACATACCTCAGACCCTGCTTGGCCTGGGACCCTGCTACTAGTAGTTTGGTCTTGATGGTCCTGTGAGAACTTGTGTCATAGGAGATGTTTGATCGCATTGAACCAGTCCAGGCCAAGTTTTTTCCTCAACAAAGTCATGCAGTCTGCACTACAGTTTGCCTTGCGTTTCGAAGGGCCCGGTATGACATGTGGGACATGGGAACCAGATCCTTTGCAAAACCGCTCTTCAAGACACCAAAAAAGGCTCGACCATCTGCCAAGACGCCAACTATAGATGTCAGCTGAAGCTCCAAATAAATCCGGCAAATAACGGCGGAGACTTACATACTCTCAAATCCAAAACTGAAACCTGAATTTAATTGTACATAGCCTATTTGAGACTTCCGCTCGCCGCTTGGCGTGCAAAATTGTGGCGCTTTGAAAATTGCTTGATGTTTCTGTATTCATTGAATTGGTGCCAAACAGAGGAATTTCGTCCCACATGGTAGTTCCAACAGTTTCTACCAACGTTTCCCATCCACATGGTGCGATTCATTTCGATTCCAATTGGCTCTGCCGAGGTTCAAAGCTTCTTTGGTGTTAAAACTTAAAAACATTTAAAACCTGGCTACAAGTAGCTGAAACAGCACACAGCTTTCTCATCCTGCGCAACAGACAAAACCTGTCAAAATATCAGCTGCAACAAGAGTTTCCGTTTACATGTAGATCATGTATGATCATGTCACCAAGATCTAAGCTGATTTTTCCATGTTTTTCCGGCCTCAGAGCAGACTCACATCGTTGTGTCACAAGTCGGGCTCAAGATTGTGGTGGCAAATGGGATGTTCAAACATATCACCCTCTTGGATCCTCTTGGCCCTTCCAGGGAAATCCTCTTCCTCAAATTACATGGATGACCTGGTTCTCGCGGTTGCCTTTCGACCACCGAGGCTGAGCATTGTAAATATGGAAGGTGATACGTTGGAAAGCGCTTTCCAAGCCTGGCCTTCAACACATCAGGTATGAACCTTGACAAGCAGCAGAACTTCCACTTTAATCTGGCTAGCATGGGTCGATGACGACTCAAGGTCCTCTACTCAAGCTGAAACCGACGCATCGCAAGGACGACTTTTACCACAGTTGTTTGGGCATGGGCTCCTCCAAAGCGCACCCTGCAGTTGAGACTCAAGCTTGCCTAAATATCCTAAATCATCTATAGTTAAGTGTTGTTGCCTCCTTCGAACAATTTGCTGGCACTTGAGACATTCCTCAACAGCACTCTCCGCTCAGTTGAACAGAGGGATCTCTTCCGACCCTGTCCCAATGCTTTCTCCCACCGGTCTCCTGCCGCGCAACGAATCTCGATTGCCTCTGCAAACCTCTCCAGCTGGAACAGTTTGCATCTTTCTCCACACTCGAAAACGTCTCAGCCCCGTGAGCACTGCAGGAACTCTAGTCTTCCTATGTCTTGCTCGACTATTGGTTAAATCATGTTAAATCGCCTTCCCGGAACAACCGTTTCTTGCAAAACAACGACCATTTTCACTAGCCATTCCTTGCCTGAGGCCTAGCCCAAGAACCGTGGACAAACCATAGACATCCCGTAGACATCCCGAAAAACCCACGTTTAAAGAACCATCCCAATCAAGGGACCAACACAGGACCCTGTTTTTCTGACAAAACGTAGGCTTTTTGCAAAAAAAACTTCTAGCTACGACTCTTAAAACAATAGTCTTTGGAAGTATTGGGGATATTACATGCCGTACACTTGGTGCAATTGGTCCTCGTGAAACTGGATCCTTCAACACCAGAAGATGTTTAATTGTCTGCCAGCTTGAGCAGACTGTCTGCAAATGGTGGCCCCCACGCGTTGACGATAGCAATGTGACTTTTTGCATTGCTAGCAAAGGCGGCTGGAAGCGAACAAGATGTCAAGACTTTGTGGGCAAACTCGAACACGCATCATGGAAAGATGATAAGTCCAAACTGAAGACCGCTGCACTTGACATGTAAAGTTGGGTCCGCAGGTGAAGAGCATTGAAAGCTTGGAGTATTTTGGAAACTTGGAAACCATCATTTCCCATGATTACACAAGGATGAAGCTTGATTGCAGCTAGGGTGCACAGCAAACTTCTTCAAGTACTTTCTGGGTCGTTGGCCCTACCACCCTATCGCGCAAACACAGAGAGGACATGTGCTTGGGATACTCGGAAAAGTGGGTTTGTTCCCGGGACACAGCTTTACAAAGCAAGTCTTTGACATGAGACGAACTTGCTATCGCAATGTCTTGATGGAGCTGAAGTTATGGATGTTGGGTACTCAGTACCGGGTACTCAACAAATCCACCTCTGTTTGGGACCCGAAATCCACTTAAAGGCGAACATCATTCTGCAAAAGGGTGAGAGGATTGCATCGCAAGCAGCCATTGAGATTTCTTCGCCTTAGAGGTTATCCGCATTGAGACTTGGCGAAGTCCTGGGAGCTGAGACACATTCGTTCTGCATGTTCTCCATGCTGAAACATGCGACCAAATGGAACACCCCACCCGAGTCTCCAATACCAGAGGAAGCAACGATGCCGGGACTGGCAGTCTGAGGAGTGGCGCGTCACGATCAATTCCATGCGTTCGAAACCTCATGGTAGATTGTAGACTCAGACATGACTCAGAGGGAGCTGAATGACTTATTTTCAATATGTCAACATTGCTTCACCCGATGCGTCACATCATGGCTAGTCCACAGCACTGAGTAAGACCAGCAAAAGCTTCGGAGCCAAAGGTGCTAGAACTTGCGGACTGTTTTGGTGAAAGCATGCTCAGTCTTGCGGGAAAGCATCTCAATAGAACAGCAAGTGTTTACAAACTATAAGGTCAATGATCCTCCAAGCTGCCTTCTGGTCACTCAAAGTCCTGATGTTCGAATGCCATGCTATAAAGGTGCCACTATATGATTTGGCACACTATCTGATGAACTCTTCAAAGGCCTTTTAGACTGCTGAATTTTGTCAGTCCCACCAGCCAAAACACTGCTGAGGCTTAAACGAACCCACCGATTGGAGAAACTAGCTGTTCCAAATGGCACCCCCACACTTTGTGGCTCTCTGAGAAAGTCTGAAAGACTCATGTCCAACGCCAACAGCATCTGCATCGATCGCATTGCCCTTCTGCAACATTGACCAAATCGAGAAAAACAGAACCAAAGCTGCCAGTACTCATCGACGGCCCTGGCGAAGGTGGAGGCATCTTAGCATAGAGGCGGCCTTTAGCTCTTGCCAGTCAAAACCTCTGCTTCCTCTGCTTCCTTCTTTATTCTTCCTTTGTTCTGCACTAGATGCTGTTTGGAAAGCGGGGCACCGCCAAACCCCTCAAAATACGCTAATCTTCGTAGAGAAACCAGCGGATCTGGGGGCGCTCAGCTTCAATAAACGTCCAATGGCTCTTTTCACCATAGATTTGGACCAGAACAGCAGGTGCCAGCACTTGAAGTCTTGCAAATGCCAATTGTCTGGCTAATCCAACACTGCTATCTGAATGGAGCGAAATGTGAAAGCAACTAGATTGGCCAAGCTGGCACGTCTGCAATCCATGGCTGCGTCCTCTTGGTACTTCAGCTACAATATGAATGGAAATTCCTGTCCTCTTGGCACTTCAACAATCCAATGACGTTTTCGGATTGCCAGCTCACGTCAAGAGATTCATGAACCTCATCCCAAACTGAAGCACCCGTGCTTTCTACCAACCAAATATCCCAACATTCTGTGCAAATTTCTGCTTGCACCAGGGGTTGCCGTCACTTAAACTTTGCCTACCACGAACACTACCTTGCTTTTTGCTAAATGCGCGTCCTGACAAAGGAACATCTATTCTACACTAATTTCAGCTAGACTACGTGGGTTTGTTTACAATTTGGATTCTGGAGTCTGTGCAGGAGTAGGTTAAGAACTGAACTTGCATTCGACATTTCACCCTCTTGTTTCAACTCTGAAGTATTGTCGAAGCGGCAAGCTCCAGGAAAAGCCAGTTGAAGGTCTACCCACTTTAGGCAACCGCTGGCCTAGGTCACCTCTGAAACCCATTGAGTAAACATGTTTTCGGAGTGCTCGGAGTGCTCAGCAAAAGCAGACTTGAATTGTCATGATTTGATGTGATGTGATTCCAAATAAGCACAAAGCTATGGTAATCAATCTGGTCCAAAAGCCACATGGAACTGACTTTCTGCAAAGTAATCTGACTGGACCTCACTTTAAAACTTCTGGGTCTGAATGCCGAGTGCCTCATCAACCAGATCCTCCCATCTTTCATGACGTAAGAAGTCATAGTGCAACTGGGCAAGGGCAAACCAGATTGGCAGTGGCACACTTCGCCGAGCAAGGTGAGCATCTCAATACTCAGGCTGTCACGGTGTAAAACTGCACAAGCTGTGCACAGCACATGCTCAGGAGTGTCTCAGCACGTGCTCAGCACATGCATGTGGCCTGGTAGGCCTGGAAGGCCTGGTACAGTATACTGCTTCGTACAAGTATGTCACCCACCCGCATCCTCGTGTCAAAAAACTAAACTGTTGGTTGCAACGTCAAAGATGTACTTTGGCAGCCGATGAAAAGTACTGGACAACTCAAGGTGCTTCAACCTGCAGTTCATCTTCAAAGACAACACCAGGCGGGCCATGCGGTTTGAGTAATCGATCCATGGGAGATGAGCTATCCTGCCCACACAAAGAAGGACTCGATTTTACCCAGGCAGCTGCGGAGAGCACTGAAGCAATTGCTGGCATTCCCTTTACAACCCAAGTTCTGGCTGCCATGAGGGAGCCTCCAAGTCAAAAGACCACACCAAAACAAAACACTTTGATTTTCATAACAGGCATGGTCCAGGCATTGTGGTCTTGGCTCTTGAAGTCCTTGGAAGAAGCACGGCAGCTGCAACTAGATCAATCAATGACTGTTTGCACCCACCCCATGCCACCCCCTAGGCATGTCCTTTAGAGTCACTCACATTTCTCAAGGGACAAACATTCGATCGAATTTTGTTGAGGCCATCAATTACAAACTGACCGGCAGGCTTGAGATTGTCTTGGAGAACAAGAAAACTGCATCGGATGCCATTTCAAGTAATTACTGAGTCTCTGAAGCCGCACCCCGCAGACCGCCCGATCGCATCAGCAAATGACAAGGTAGTTAAGTAATAAGCATGCGACACAAAATTTACATGCAGAAGGGCGTGTCCACTGTCCTTGGCAAGTCATACAGCCTTGCTGATTCTGCCGCAAACACAGGTTGAAGGCAGCGGGGTGCGAAGCAATCTCGCATTAAAAACTTTACTTTGAAAGAGCATTCCAGAAGCTGGTATCCTCATCATGAAAGCCCAGTCCAGCCTTCAAGTTAAACCAATGACATGGTGGTCTTGGCTCTTGAAGTTCTTGCAAGAAGCATGCTAGCTGCAACTAGATCAATTAATGACTGTTTTCACCCACCCCACGCCAACCCTTAAGCACGTCCTTTACAGTCACTCACATTTCCCAAGGGACAAGCAGTCGATGGAATTGTGTTGAGGCCGATTAAGTACAAACTGACCGGCACGCTTGAGATTGACCATCGGGTTCTTTTTTTGCCACTCTCTGGAAATACTGAGTCTCTCTACCGCGTAACAAGCAGTTATAACATATTGATGTCGGAGATTAGCAGGAAGCCGCGGCACCCAGACTGCACGATTACATCAGAAAATGAAAAGGTAGTTAAGTGATGGGCACGCTTCTTTGTATAATGGGTCATGCGACACAAAAAGTTGCATGCAGAAGAGCGTGTCCACTGTCCTTGGCAACTCATATCCATCATCTTCAGCCAATTCAACCAATTGTACTTGTTCAGAATGCACTTGGCCACAACCAAGAGCTGCTGTCAATTTAAAGCCTGAACCTGCGCTAACACTTGTTTGCTTGCTGAAGCAATTGCTGGCATTCCTTTTACGGCTGCCAGCGGGAAGCTTCCTGTTCGAAAGACCATGTTAAAAAAGACAACTTGGCTCTTGCAGTCCTTGGAAGAAGCACGGCAGCTGCAACTAGATCAATCAATGACTGTTTGCACCCACCCCATGCCACCCCCTAGGCATGTCCTTTAGAGTCAGTGACATTTCTCAAGGGACAAACATTCGATCGAATTTTGTTGAGGCCATTAATTACAAACTGACCGGCAGGCTTGAGATCGGCTTAGAGAACAAGAAAACTGCGTCGGATTCCTTTTGTTTGTCCACACCCTGGAAGTACTGAGTCTCTCTGCCACGTCACAACCAGTTCCAACAATATGAATGGCGGAGATTGGAAGTAAGCCGCCGTGCAGACTGCGCAATCCAATCATGAAAAGGAAATCAAGTGATGCGTCACGCTTCTTTGCAATACCAAATCATTCGATGCATTAATTGTGTGCAGGAATGCGCCGGCGCCGACTGTCCCCGCCAATTCATGCAACCTTGCTGATTCTGCTGCGGGTTGCAAAGCAATCTTGCGTTCAACGGCTTCACCTTGAAAGGCCGTTTCTGCAACAAGGTCATCCAAGATCTATGTACCGGAAGGTTTGGTATCCTCATCATGAAAGCCGAATGAAAAACCAATGACATGGTGGTCTTGGCTCTTGAAGTTCTTGCAAGAAGCATGCTAGCTGCAACTAGATCAATTAATGACTGTTTTCACCCACCCCACGCCACCCCTTAAGCACGTCCTTTACAGTCACTCACATTTCCCAAGGGACAAGCAGATGATGGAATTTTGTTGAAGTCATTACAAACTGGCCAGCAGGTTTGAGGAGATTGGCGTGGCTGACCAAACATGACCAAACTCTTCAATGTCTCAAGGTCATTTCACACTGCTTCAGGAACAGAGAAGAGATTGACTGATGCCTTCGGAGAGGTGGTGGCACAATTAGTTCCTCTGCAGTGTCACCGCCACCAATTGTGCCAAAATTGCTCGGACTTGGAGGAACCTCCACACTGCACTCAGATAGTTCTATCCTGAATCTTCTGGATTTGAGAGTCTCTTAAAAGGGGATAGAATAGCTGATGACCTTCCAATCTTGAGAACATATGAGCCGCGGAAAGTATTTGGTACATTGCGTACTCGACGGGGGGTTCCTACCTCGCTCTCCATTCTCGTACCGTTTTTGGGTGCAAAACCTGTTCTCTCACGCCCCAGTTGTTTGTAATAGCCCAATGCTATGCATGAAATGCTTACTTCGCTCTCGGGGTATGTCTACCTCGTTTTGCAGCCAGGTACGGTGTCTTCAACAAACCGGGGTAAGCCTCAAGACTACTCTTTACTTCACCAAATAAAGGCCGTCACTTGTACCTGGATCAATCAGCATTTCTTTTTGCTTATAGATTTTTTGGCTTGGATTCATGCTCATTCTGACTTCTTATGCTCACTTGAACTTGAAGTGCGCAGTTGTGTCCTGAAGGACGGGTATGTATGCACGCTTTTTTGGGAGTGTCACCTATCACCCAGGCCCAGTCTCCTATTGAAGCTAAAGCAATACTATCCACCTACTAGTTCAAAGTCATCTGCTGGAGCGATTCTTGGGCGTATTTATGTCTGCTATGTGACTCATGGAAGATTACATCACTGCCTTGGGGGTTGTGCCTGTCAATGCGACTTGAGAAAGTGAGCCCAATGGAAAGGGAGTGATGTTGGCAGCGGAATGGATCTTTTAAAGCTTGAGTCTTGAGTGCCTTAAATTGGTGGAAAAAATAAGAAAACACCTGCAATTATCATAAATTACTATTCAAAGCTTTGGAGAAAAAACCACCCAAAAAGCATGTTTTTCTCAAATGAGCGTTTATTTGTGCTTTTCCGAGGATGCAGGCATGGCCTGCAACAACAAGACTCCTGTTGCTTCTGTTCAGCACCGAAGGAACTGTCAGGACCAAGCATGCTCGTGTTCGAAGCCTCGCCTCATGAGCCACACAGACTCAGACAGTTGTCTCGCAGGTACCCTTACCCTGCGAAACACATGGGTCGGCAACTGTCGAGGCATTGAATGAATGCGGAAAGCCATTGACTGTCCTTTGTAACTCAGACAGCATTGCTTCGCAGTCTGGAAGCACGCACAGAAGCTGGTGAGCTGCCAGACAATCCCACATTCAAAGACTCAAACAGGGTTGCCGATCCACAGAAGCTCTTGATCTTTAGGCAAAAGCTTGCATGACTTTCGCATAGTCAGTCAGTCCACTCATGTGTCATCTTCTGTCAATCCTCGATTGCAAATTACGGCTGTCTGTGCTCCAATTTGCACTTCCAAGTCACGCCTCAACTGAGCCTCCGCTCCAGCAAGATGGGGATCACCAGCACAACCTGCGGATCCGGATGGGGAACGGCTGATGGCAAAGATGAACTGCGATGAACTGCGATGAATTGCGTATAATATCGTATAATTCAACGTATAATATTATCGTATAATCATAAGTTGGTTACCTTTCGTTTTGAGGGCGAGGTCTGTGATCATTTTGGACCCACCTTCCCCAACCCACAGTCCTCTGCCGCCTGCACCAGGCCTAAACAGGCCATCTGTGACTTGACCATCTTGACCTAGTCATGCTGCTGAGTTTCGGCGCCTCCTACTTTGCCCTGGCAAAAAAAACACAGATTCTCTGATCATCGCGCTCTGGCACTCTGTCTCTCTGAGCAAACTCCATGGCATGATTCTATTCAATCTCACTCCGAAGGAAGCTTTTGAAGCGCAGAATTCCGCAGAATCTTGTTTGTTTCACGCCTCCATCTAACCTGTCTAAATCCTTTCTCCTTTTTGGGGGGAACAGTTGAAAAAAGACAGGATAACATCCGTGCTTTTGGTGAAGCACATGTTCTCGCTGATCTTGAGCTTGCAAAATACGCAAATCATTTAAAGCGCTATCTTTTTTCTCTTGCTCTTCTTCTCTCTCTCTCTCTCTCTCTCTCTCTTTCTCTCCCTCTCTCTCTTTCCTCATAGTCCATCCAGGCGTGAATTTGTCCCCCGGACGAAATAAATCAGGACAATCGCAAATGCCAGACTCCATTCAGTTTGTACAAAGAAGGGCTGTTAGACTCCCGCTCAGCGCAGTTCAGCCCAAAACCAAAAGCGTAAAAAACTGCCTACACCTGTACCCTACACGACGACCGATTAAAGCGAATAACACTGCGACACTGCCAAAACCAAGACCACAATGACACAATGGAAAAAACATATCTCAACCTGCATCAAAAAGCGGCAAAATCAGTACATCGGCTAATTCCCAAACATGACCGGGACAGTGACACGAGAACCAGAACATCCTTTCAAAAAAGACTCAAAAAAATACCATAAACCACCACAACAGGACCGTGACGCAGTCATAACTTTGTCAAAGGCTGCCAGGCAACCGATGAAACATCTGGAGCAAAGGAGCATGTATCGCATGAGGCCACTAGAAGAAATATCCCAAGCGTAAACACCTGCATCTACTGCGCACGTTGGACAAATTTCATGTAAAACAATTGGGAAAAAAGTTGGGGTGAACAGAGACACCAACCCACTGTCAGACGTCAATCACTAGAGATGTTGTAGCTGAGCAACTTTGTCACCAGCCTAGCACCTGAGCTCTTTGCTGTGGACCGCTGCTTTCCCAACGGAGTGATCAAGCTCTGATGCTGCCACAGTCTGGCAAAAAGAACGAAGACTCTTGAGCCAAATCAACGACAGCTATCAGCTGTCAGCTTTTGTGGCAGTTCACTTTGCTCCTTTGGCTCTATCTGCCAAGCATGCTTTCACAGGTGGCAATGCCCACTGATCGTGATTGAAAGCAAAACTAACGTTTACAATGGAAAAACAAGCTGACACGATACGCATTGAAAAAAAAGAGAATCTAATATCATAGGAAACCTGTCAAACCTGTGAATAACTGCCAAAATTATGTTGCATGCGCACGACAGCCCTAGCATGAAAGAAGAGTTTGAAAAAACAAACAAAAGGTTGCGGCGGGAACAGTTCCATGCAGAACATCGTTTCCTCAAACTGTTCCTTCATCCTGCGCAGGAACAAAAACGCTCTGGAACCAGGTTGTAAAACCTACTAGAGTATTCCGGCCTGATTCAAACTTGGCCAGTCAGCAAACTGATGGCTTCCCTGTGGGAACCATTCTCGCATCGTCCAAGAGCGTCCATGTCCTTGAAGTCCGCCAAGGCTTTAGCTCAGCTTGGGAACTTCCACGCGGCCCAAACATGATGCAGCTGCCTGTCCAAACATGCAGCCGTTGCCGTCGTCTTTCTGCTCCAGAATCTCCCGGCGGTGCGCGGCATCGCCGGGCACGGCTGGGAGGTCCAAACATGCTACCGCTGCCGCCATCTCAAGATTAAGCTTTGCCAACCAAACGCAAAGGTGCTTAGTTCGGGGCTTTGCACGCCAGTAACACCCTGAAAGCGGGCGTTGCCTTTGATTGAGAACGTGCCACAGGCACTTCAAGTGCCTGAGGCAGATTCTCGATCAAGAGCAATTCCCGCTTTATTTGTGCTTCCAAAATTGGAGGTCCGTTGTTCTGCGTTGTCATAGAATTCTGTCTTTGCTCTACTCTGTTTAGAAACGTGTCCAAGAATCAATTCACGCCGTCAAACCTCTTCTCCACAGCTCGGCTGCAGTGCTCTTGGGTTTATGCTCTGAAGTTTAGCTGACGAAAGAAGACCAGAGCTCGCTTCGGCGTTCGACACCTCACAGTCGACTCAAACAGTTTTGTCGAAACGCGAAGCACTTGCTTCGCAGATGTTCGATCGCATCGGGCACTTCACAAGTCCAGGGCAAGCATTGCAGCTGTTAAATTTGGCATATTCTCTCGATGGCACAAAGTTGTTTGAGCACCGTCTCAGAGCTTGACCCGTGGCAGTTTCCAACTGCCACAAACGAGTACTATTGTTGTGTATAGACACCCTGGAAAAGTGAGAAGTTTCATTGCCTTCAGAACATCTCCCACACTTCTTTGACATTGGCGCCCACTGGCGAAAAAAGATGTTGAAAGAAAGTGAATCAAGAGATTCCTTTCTTTGTCCACCAGTGGGGCCTCTATGGTCGATAAGTAATTGGTGAGGCGAATCTTGTTAGGATCCGATGGGCATTTGAGCAAACGACAAATGCGTGACCAACATTATCGCCTTTCCGTGAGCTGTATCATCCGGATTCCATTAATCTTAAAGATTCCAAATACACAAATTCAATCTGGGTATGGGTCTACAAGGGGCATCCCCGGTTTGAGAACCCTCCAAATGCCTGGTTTGACATGCCCCGTTTTGGTCAGAAGTGGTCTCAAGTATGCACAAATCACTCAGAGCTTCACTGCTCAGGTATATTCAGTATAATTTGTGAAGTTGAGTGAAGAGAGGCGGAATCATCATCCTGTTCTATCCCTGTGTGGTTCTTACTTTTTTTTGTTCCTGCCATTTTAATCCATCTTAATCCACTATATAAATATGCATTGCCTTTAAATTTACATGTACAGTATTGACCCCATGCCGGATTCCATCACCCAACTCAGCCAATCTCAGTCATTGTTTTTCGGTTTCATGGCCAGACTTCCCGCAGGAATCTTCGGTGGAACTCTCGGCTCCGTCGCAGCTTCCTTCGTGTCTGCCAGTGCAAGCGCTCGCAGATGATCTCGGGATCCAAATGGTTCAAGACCTCAAAAGGACTCAGACGAATTCTGAATGGTGAATCATTGGTGGATCAAGCTTCACAATGCTTCACATGGATGTATCAAAGTATAAAAAGATCAGCACACAAGACATACAGTAGCACTTATTCACTTTGTACGTTGAGCGCTTGTACGAGCGAAGCCGACAACAAGTCTACTCTCGAAGTGCCTACTTCATGCAGGAATAGTGAGTAAGCATGAGTATGGTGTGCAGTTGCACTCACTCGCACATGAAACATGTCAGATGTCTGCTCTGCCAACACTGTCAGGGAAATAGAGTCTCATACTTCTGGGAACCCAAAGGACAGAATATTCAAATTGCGGAAGTGTGGAACTTTTACCAGGTCTTCCGCCACTGGCCCAGGTTTCAACCTGCAAGTCCCAAAACACCAGCCAGACGTACTCAGTCCGGTCCTCACTCCTCTATGGCTGCTGTCCAGACACGGTGTAGAGATGCGAAAGAGAGTCGAATGTTTTCACCATGCGCTGCTTTGCATATTCGGTGTGCTGCCACCAGTATGCCACATGGTCCAGCATGCTTCCACCATGGGCATAGTTTGTTGTTTCCTAGGTAGGGAACAAAACCCGGCAATTGATGTGGAATCACAATAACAAGTTAATTATAATAAATTATCCGAATCCACTTGTCATGTTAACCGATGAACAAATGCTGGCAACTCGTTCGAAACAACCGTCAAGCTGCAGTCATCTTCAGGCTTTTGTTAGATGCTCCAAGTTCGAAGCCCTCCCAATCTTCAGGCACTAGTTGAAGGAACCGTCTCTTCCAGGAGCTACTCCAAACAGTGTGATTGGCCAGACGGGACCAATACACCGAGGTGATCAGCGAATGCATGTAGTCCCTGTTGGGCAGAATCAACGGAATCCCAAGAGCCAGAAATTCCATGAACGAAACCTGCGTTGATGCTGGGAGCTAAAAGCCATGTGGAATCCAAGGGCAACAGCAGGAACGTTGGATGATTAGATTGGGAGGTAACAACATGTAATAACAAGCTGTCAAATTAAATCATACGATTGTTGAATTGGAATCGGGGCTGAGACAAATAGCACGGTCCAAATGGAGGTGAGCACAAAACAAAAAGGAAAAACGGCTGGATGAAGTGCGAAGAAGAAACCAGTGCCCAGTCCCATGGCACCTGCTGCGGTCAGCTGACAGAAACATCTAGCCATAGGCTATAGATTGCTATAGCCTGCTATATAGCTCTTCATGCATGGGCACCTACTCAGCGTTGTCTTTGCAGATCTTGTCAATTATATGAGCGACGATAACCATTTTGAGGTTACTGCAAAAGTGGTGGCCCATGACAGCACCTATATCTTGTTTTCCATTTCCGTACGAGTCTTGATCGCGGACTTTGTTTGCAATGTCGCAATTGCTTTATTTTTTTCTGCGTCCTCGATTTAATTTGGACCTGCTTCGTTTTGTCAGGAGACTTGCACTTAATCTGCGGTTTAAACACAAAATACTTCCACGCAAAAAGCGGTTCTCATATATTCTGCCAGCAAAAGCATTCTTCAACAGAATAATCAGAAAAATGGTATGCGCATCATAACTTTATCTGGAAGTCGGACTCCTCAGCTTTGCAAACAGAGAATCACTAAACCTTTAAGCCTTCAAGCCAAGTCAGAAACGACAGTCACTCAGTCTCTTGACTGGCTGATGCTTTGTAACTAATCATCAACATAGCCTGATGTGGATGGACAACTGTGTGGCCCTTGGTGGCTCCCTCTGCCTCCATGTATAATTATATACCGTCCCGACTCAAATGAGACAAGATAGGACGAAGTGAACGAACCTCCCTGAACTTGAGAATTCCTTGTGAAAATATTAGCACTAGCTGAAGGTGTTTCAACTAAGAAGTTGCTCCAAACGAAAAGCCTTCTATGCGAAATCAATTTCAAGGTGATCTCAGGGAAATGTACGAACATGTACGAACCCTTCTCGATGCAAGATTGTCACAGTGACCTGCTGAATCCTGCTCCGCACCTGCAAAATGGCTGAAGCGTCCTGCAAATCTTTGTAGGTGAACTCGATGGTGTCCTGTGAGAGACTTGGACCCAACCTCCCCAGACCCTGGTGACTCGTCGTGACTCGCCTGTGGCCTTCACTGAATATCTCCAGTGGCATTCCGACCTTCCTCCATTTTCTTGAGGTCTAAATCCTCATGCTCATTACAGTAACATTGCTATAATATGCTATAATTGTTGACACGAATCTTGAAGCCACACTGTTCTTCCGCTTCTGATCAAACCACTGGTGGTTGCAGAGTTGACCCAATCCATGGAGAGTTTCGGGAGGTCCACCCTTCAATGTATGTGGGGAAAAAGGACATGATCAATCATCGAATCATTGCGTGTGTGTTTATTTGAGCCAATGACATCCAGGTTTTGTGCTTTGACCTTGAGCTGTCCTCCTGTCATGATCTTGAGAAGCCATAAGCCCTTTGATGTTCCCTTTTAGACCATGTAAAGTTGTCGAAAAACAAAAAAAACATAGACCATGCACAATGATACCCAGTAGATCCCAATAGGTAATGCTTACGTACTAATGCGACAACCACAGTGCAGCTGAGCGGCTTGCATAAGTTCCACTTTCCAAGGCGGAGGTGGTGCATGAAGGAAACCACTCAGGATGGTGTTCATGGCCATAGCGTCGAGGCCCGGAAAGATGGAGAAAAGACGCCACACCAGCAGAGTCCTTGGGACAAAATGGTTCGTCTTGCCTTCCTACTGGAGGTAACGATGATGACAAGATGATGATGACAAGATGATGATGATGATGATGATGATGATGATGATGATGATGATGATGATGATGATGATGAGGAGGAGGAGGAGGAGAGGAGGATGATACGCGCATGTCAATAAATTCAACAAGGAAGACGAAAAGGAGGATGGGGACTTCAGGGATGTTTGATATTGGATGCACAGGCACACTCTAAGGCGGATGAAAACAAATCGTTGAATCTACCTAACCCGTCATTTCGTTCACTTCTGCACCACCAGTGGACTAAAGATGACTAAAGTATGTCCTGGCCTCCCAGATTGAGGGAATCTGCGAGCGCTCCTCGCGTGCGAAAACAAAGAATTGTTTTACACCCGGGCTCAGGGCTCCTCTAATTTTGTTGAAACATCAAGTTGCTTTGCTATAAATGTCGCAGGAGGAGACCGTCCCATAAAAAAGGAAGAAAAAACATCTATAAAGTCTAAAGCCACAACGGGGCTCAAACATGTTAACATGTTTCGAAGAGAAATACAATACTTCGGAAGACATAGCCGTAGCATGCCGCAGCCCATTCATGCCCATTCTGCAAACATTGCGTCTATGCAGTCTGTCTATCGGCCCTATCATTGCTCAGATCAGATGACATGAACCTCCCCCAGAATCTTCAGGTTGCGTTTCCGGTGGTTTCCACACCCTGGACTTGGCAGGAATTCAATATGGCACATGACAATCATGACACATGACAATCATGACACACCAAGTGTCTTGGTCTTGGCCCTAAGGTCACATTGGACCCCACCGGCCAGGTGCAAGACATAGCGTGCCCCAAAGTCAACCAACGGTGGAGACACGTGGTCACCGAAGGTTGCTTGCACGATGGCAGGATCGATAGCGTCAGCGCAAACCACTTTCCGTGGGGCGCCAACGCCCGAGTCTGTTGCAGTCATCCAACCTCTGTGCAAGGCTAATTGGCAAAACCTGGGTTTGTGGAATATGATCCAATACAATGTGGTTGCCTGTTCAATGCCTACATATTTACCTCCCAAGTTGAAGAAATGAGTACAGAAGTGTCGAAGTGTTCTAAATGCATCTAAATGGCTGAAATACACTTGAAAACAGCAACTCAATCATGTTGTGATCCATGCAGGAAAAGTGTGTATGTAAATAATTGTAGTCTATTCATAGTATATCGCTAGGACAACAAACAACAGCGCATAGAGGGTCCATTTGTATCGTGCGGCTGCCATCAACCAATCGGAAACATTTTGGAATGGGTTTCCTTCTGGAGTATTGATTGCGCGGCGGAATTCTTGGCCTGGTCATGCCTGGTCTATACACACAATTGTTTCGAGCTTGTCTGGAGTCTTGCTTTTCCTAGCTGCAGGTGACTGAATGATCAAAAAGATATTGCAGCCAGACTGTTCATGACGTACCATTGCCTAATTGGCCCAATCATGTCTTGTGGTCGGTAGGTTTTCAGCAGTTCAGCCGCTACAATCTGCCTTGTGACCTGTCGACTCAGCCAAGGATCGCTTGTAGATGCCCAGGATCCAGGGAACCAGGGATGCGTGAGCATATTCCGCCATGGAGCCCGCCCCTTTCACCACTGTCAGCATGGCAGTGTCCTTGAAGCCTGCCCGCTAAACTGCTGGTGGCAGAAGATTTTTCACAGGAACTGGAATTTATATAAATATGATCTTGTAAATGGTCCGGCACATAATAGACAAAGACTAGCTCAAATGATTGGAAATACATATAGGTTTAAAGATGGTAAATGGAGTTTGCATCAGCAAATGAAATCATCCACATCCTGTCCCAGATTCTGGACGCACTTGGCTGTATCCCATGTCACTATCTGTCTTGAAGTCTTGCTTCATCTTGTTTCCCTGTATATCAGTAAAGTGTGGATACTTTCTATACTTTCATAGGCATGGTTTCACTGCGGCAAATCAAGGCACCCGGCTCATCCACGTCCTGCCTTCGTATGTTCCAAGAAAGGGGCATAGAACATAAGGATAACTGCAGATCACCAAGTCAGCCATCTTCAGCATCGGAAATTCTGCACGAGCAGCATCCAGCATCCTGCGGAGGCTGGGGGGACATGGGACTCATGGCGATCCCAACATCCAATCTAGATGAGTACTATAGATCTCAAAAATGTGGGACTCAAATGCGGCTATGGGTTGTACAAAGTCACTGCAAGGAACCTCTAATTCAGGGACTCTGAGCCTGAAATCCTCTGGTTGTCACAAACATCATGCAGGAATCTTAAGCGACAACCCAAAGATGGCTTTGAATTCTGACACTATTCGCACCATTTTCGCACTATTGGAGTTCTTACATGACCCAAACAACTGGAGGCCTAAAGTCTGCTCCACCGGTCCTCTTGGCCTGATGCACCGAAAGTCCTGTCTCGGTTCCCAAGCCCTCCCCAGCCACCAGTTCCAGCAACGGCCCCAGGGTCCGGCTGTGCTGGCACAGGGCGTCTGTCCCCAGGTGGATGCCAATTTTCTGGCAGTTCTCCCTTGCAACCTTGTGCTTTTCCTGGATTGCGGAACATTCAAATCATTCACCCCACAAAGAAAAGAACAAAATAGAAAAGAAGAAGTCATTCATTGTGCTTCATCAAAATTCGATCATTTGAGGGCTGTCGTACATTTGGGCTCCTGACATCTTTTCACACAGATTGCTTCCCGCTCAGAGCTTCTGACAGGTTTTCTACTCTTCAAGATGGATCGATTGGGCTTCTCTACCAGCGTCTCTGAATTTTCAATGACAATTTCAAGCATGCCAAGTGGTGTCATCGGGATTCGACACAACCGTGCCATTTTTTCACATCTGCGTGGATTGAATTCCATCTAGGTGTTGTTCAGGGCTTGATGGACAATTTTTAAAATCAAATTGTGACACATCTATTCAGGGCAAGTGTCTGCTAAAGCGAATCCCAAGATAAGTCCTTGCCACTTCATGCCTTCTTGCACTGCAGCCTCGTGGCTGGCCATCAAGGAATCCCATGCGAAGCCATGTCCAGACCACAAAACCACCCGTAAAGCGCGGCCACTTCCCGACGGAGTCGAGGCTTCGCTTGGCGGAGCCAGAGCCTTGGGCACCCTGGGTGGAGGCACCATTTGCAGCGAACATTTCATGACCCCGTGCTCTTCCAGGGTGCGAATGGCCTCACTTGGACTCATCAGCCGAACATGAGCCCACAGAAGCAGCACAATCCAATGAATTCCACCGGCATCCAGCAACTGGCACAAGTGATCCAGATATTTTTGCCTTTCACCAGGGTCATATTTGACCAAAAAGATCACTGCAGCAAGGTAGGGGAAGATGCAAAAGTCCGTGAGTTGAGCCTTCAGTTCACCTCTTGTTGGATCCAGAATTGAATTCTCCACACGATCCAATTGCCTCTTCTCAAGACCATACCTTGGAAAATGTTTCGACGCCACATTACCCCTATGAGAGGCTGATGTTCATATCGGCATGTCCAACTCAGCCTGAATCATTCTCACAAAAGTCAGGAGGGGGTCTCACTTGACTTTTGCAACAGCTTAATTAGATTTAATGAGCACACGGCGCTTAGGATTACTTGAGAGTCAAGAGTAGACCTGCACTGGATTCCTGGATGGCTGTCAACAGCAGCTAGAAAACACAGATCTATCCGACATTTTGGGACTTCGTCAGCAAAGTGTTGATCAAAAAATATCCATACCATCTGCTGACGTGGCTCCTGTCCAATTCCGCCAAATAGAGTTGCAGAAAACGCGCCTGCGTTTCCTCTGACCTCCTGTCCTTGGAAAGAGATGCAGAGACAAGGAGCAAGGAGGTTTGAAAGCAGAGCATGTTTGGGACCGTGTGAAACATATAGAAACCTATTGAACCTATCATGGACTGGAGCACATACCCTGAGAGTTCAAATTTGGAATACCGCCACAAATCATCAAAAAGGAAATCTAAAGTAAGCATGTTGTCCCAACAGGTTTGTCTCAGATGTGTAGTCAATACTTTGTGATTTTTTTTTTCTCCCGCTTGTGGTCTGTGGTTCACCCACGGTTTATTCAAACCACATAGACCTCCAGCACTGTCTCGGACACCTCACCGCGTATCCCAGGGTCGGGTGCCATTAATCTCACCTCCACCCAGCGAATCTTCTCCACGGCTTTGGGCTCCATCAAATCGAAGGCTGCACGGCTCAGATTCAACGCATCTTTGAGGTCACCTCGATATACGGAGCTGATGGGTTGCTTCACTGGATATCCGAGAAAACCATCGCAGTTGAAAATATCTGAAAATAAATATCTCAAAGATCCCACCAAAACCGAAGCGACCTGCGCCTCAATCTTGACAAAAATCTTATCTATAGTCTATCATAACACGTCAAGAGCAAATGCTTGATTGCTGGTTCGGAGCGAATCATTTCTGTTTGAAAAACCACAGTTGTAAGGTTTGCTCTCGTTAACAGCTTGGACACCCCCAAAGACCAAGGTTTTGCTGCATTGAGAGTGCATTGAGCACATACTGTCACGTTCTAAGTTTACCAGGGCCCTGCATGTGGATGCCAAAAAAAAACGATATTTGATCAAGTGTAGTGATTCCGGAAGGCTGAACACACCCACCTGAAGGTTGGTGGGCATGCCGCAGAGCCGCGTTTAATTTCTCCCAGGTAAAGTCACCATGACCTGGGGAGCCAAATGTTAGGTGGTGGAAGAAAGAAACAAGCCGGTCAAAGATTGGGACACCAACATTAGGGAAAACGCCCAAATCTACTTGTTTCCTGGTTGCAAATTCAGGGGATGCTTCGACTGCTTCTTTTTCTTAACTTAGCACACCCGAAAAGTGGGCTACAATCACCCAGCTGTGGTTCACTGATGCCAGGAGAGATTTGGGAAAGTCAATTGGGAAGAGATCTTCCTGGTCTTCCCTGCCATTGTAGGCATACAGATCAATGCAGAATGTTCCAAAGTCTTTGTTGGTAATCAATGGTAATTATATGATTTCTATCACCCTGTGCATTAGGGGGGTGTTGTTGTGAACCCATTTTGTAGGTACAAATGTCGATGCCTACCCCCCTGGTACTACAGGTTGCTGCAACCACCC
>BGPT01002481.1:62495-79178 GCA_003297045.1 Symbiodinium sp. clade C Y103 | reverse complement strand
TTTTGCACGGAGGGGAACACCAAAACAGCACGATTTAGAGCACGATTTTTGCACGGAGGGGAGCACCAACTAGCACGATCTAAAGCACGATTTTTGCACAAAGGAAAACACCAAAGAGCACGATCTAAAGCACGATTTTTGCACGGAGGGGAACACCAAAATAGCACGTTTTAGAGCACGATTTTTGCACGAAAGAAAATGGGAAAAATGCATGAAATTCCTTGTGCTCCTTTTGAAGAGGTTTTCATAGGAAATCCATTTTCCGACTNAAAATGGGAAAAATGCATGAAATTCCTTGTGCTCCTTTTGAAGAGGTTTTCATAGGAAATCCATTTTCCGACTGTTACAGGCCATGGGCTTGACCCAATCTTTACCATTCTTCGCGCTTGGTAGATCGTAGGGATTCGTAGGGTGTCTGTTTTGTGCTGAGTATGCCACCCTGTTCAGCACTGTCCTCGAGGCTTCGAAATCATCCTGTAGCAACCAAGAGAACCACCGCCAATCTGTATCGACACATCATCTCGGAAATGAAAAAACCTTATTAGCTTCAATAGGATTCCCTGCTGACATGACTCCAACAGGCAAATTGAACCTTGGCCCACACTGTTTGACCCTTGGCCTCAAAGAACTTACTGAGAGGCAGCAGTGTGGCCTTAGGTCAAACATCTGTGATTTCAGGAATCCTCTGTCCGGACATGTCCTGACTCTCAAAAATCAATCAATTTTGCGATGTTATGTGTTCCAACACACGCAAAAAAAGCTGGCAAACATGGCAGACATGACAGACATGGCAAACAGTTGAGATATGTTGAGATTGCATTATTAACAGCTGATGAAAGCTGGACTTGTTGGAACATGCTGGACACTTGTCGGGAGCAAAAAGACGGTCTTGCAGTCTTGCCGATATTCAAGGCTGTGAGACCGGCAAGAAAAGCATAGGGGTCCCAAAACTCCACTGGTTATTGGCTACCAAGTGCGTTCGAGCACTCAAACACAACATTATGACAAATGGATATGGGTCATGCAATTTATCGTAGGACTCCGTGTAGCAGAAGCAGGGGGAGAAAGAAAAAAGACTGGCCACTTTAAGCTACACAGGTGCCGGTGTGGAGAAGTGCGGATGGAACAAATGGATCCGAAAAACATCAAAAAGAAGGACCGTCTGGAAAGCCACCAAGCCGCAACAAAGGTTAGCCAACATCAAGAAAACTACATAAAAATGCACACAAAGCTGAACACAGAGCTGAACAAGTACTGAATTCAGAGCCAAGACAAAATGGAATAGAATTGGAATAGACTAGAGTGATTAGAGTGCCAATAATGTACACCACCCTGCCTGGGTGTTACCAGTAGTTTTCCTTTTCTGAACTGTGCTTTTGTATGTTTTTGTGCCTGTCTGATTCGTTGATCCTTGTTGATCTTTTTGGGATGTTTCAGTTCATGATGTTCATGCATTCCTGTCCCTAAGATACTGAAAGTACTTCCGAGATCTTTCAAGCTGCATTTCAGCAGAAAGGGCCTGCGGGTTTCAGAAAAAAAAGGCATCCAAGATCGCCCAAGTTCTGACACTCTGACTCCAGCAACCAACGTGCAGCATGGGAACCTCAGTGTCATAAGAGCTGAAGAGGAAGATGAGAAACACGACGGCCGGAATGAAATAGAAAACCGCTACCTGGCGCGCATGGGCCAAACGAAACATTTCTGCAATTTGCACATCGATGTCTTACAGGTGGCACATGTGGCACCTCCATAAGATTAAATCAGATTCACCAAAAATGCATCTGCACTGGCCTGGTGAGCATCATGCAGGACGTTTGCTGCCATAAGCTTCCTGGAAATGGCAACGCAATTCGACTTGGAGAATCAGGAGATGTCGCGGACATGTTGCTTGTCTGTGATTTCCAGCTACTGCATTTTACTCAAAGCCATGGATGGCTGCATGATGACAGCGGGTCCGCTAGGGTTTGTGTTTCCACATTTTCCCTGCAAGAGATCTGATGAAATCTGCTGACTGTTTCGGAATGTGCAATGACAGTGCGGTGACAGTTGTGGAAATATGCGAAAATGATGCAGAAATGCAAGGCATTGCAAGGCGTACTCTGCGCTGCTCGCCAAATCACCCAGCTTTACAAGGTGAAAGCACTCACGGTGTGCCTCGGCAGGTTTCCTACGTGGCCAACATTGGCCAACGCCCAACGGCCCACTGGCCATCCGTTCAGATATGTTCAGATCCATTCCGTCTCGGTCTGTTACACTCTGTTCCTCTGGTGCACTGGCTCGGTGCATTGAACATCTTAGAACTTTTCCCGGGGGTCGAATATGTATCAGCCAATGATTGCTGATCAGTGCGACATGCTGAGGACAAAGCAAGCCAAATGTTCATAATGAAATGAGGCAAGGCGTTCACCAAGCACCAGAGCAGCAACCGAAAAAGAGAGTCCTGACAGAAGCCCTACAGCAGCTTAAATCGATTTTGCTCAATATGAATAATTACTATGGAGATCATCAATCTCTGCAAAAGTGAGCGTATTCATCGCAGCAACCACATGAAAATTGTAGACCCAGTATGGCCTGGATTCGCAGATGCTGAACTACAGTGTGTTGAGTGATGTTAGACCGAGCTGATTTGCATCTCTTGAAGCAATCACGCACCATGCCGCAGCATGTCGCACCTGTGAGGGGAGCAATGGCTCAAAAGAAATCAACAAATCGTGCTTCAAGAGCTGGTAGTAGAGGCGGTGGTTCAAGACCATGCGAGCCCTGTGCTGTTTCAGCTGATTTCAGCTGCTGCTTCACTCATCTCTCTCCATGAATGACACGAGTTCACAGCATAATCTCACAAACCCAAGAAAATCCAAAGATATCTTTGTGATTTCATTTCCGAAGCTTTGTGACTAACCTTAATCTTGCAAATGCACTGAGACCAAAGCGCAATCATCAGCGAGACAGCCATGGCCAACAATGGAAAGCAGCGAACATAAGCCTGCACCAAAGACTGCAGAAAGGAAACATCATTAAATTTTTGATCATCCACTCTGCCAAAACGAGAAATACTTCTGGGATGAGAAAGCTGGCAAAGGAAACAAATGACACTGAACAGGGGCTCACTTGGTGGGCTAAAGCCAGCACCAGCTGTACGATTGGTACTGCTATGTACTGCTGTACCCCATTGTATGGACTCAATGGACTCCCTGGGGTCATCCCAGCATGTCTCCATGTCTCAGCCCTGCCAAGATGGCCCGAAGATGCCCGAAGCCTTCGTGTATTCGCAGAAAAAGGATAGATAGGTCCCACACCTGCAACACACTTCATATCATCATCTCCCAGCAAACAATTTCAAACGGCTTAACGTTTTATGTGAAAATGTGAAGATTACCACTTGCTCCAAAGCCTCAATGTACAGTCAGTGTCTGTCATGTTCGAACTGATTCCAAGAATAGTCTAGCATCTAGCAGGGTCTAGCGTCACCATGGAAGTCTGATAGAACTCTATGCCCGGCCTGACAGGATCACAGTTCATGATGTTTTCATGAGAGTGAGGTCCCAGTACCTGGCACACTGGGCAAAGCAGCTACATCGCTTAATTGTCGCTTACACGCCGGACTCCATGCTGGACCAACACCACGTCCAGATAAGGCTAGTGGCTAGCTGGACCTTTTGATGTTTAGTTGAATCTCTTGATGGTCAAACAAGTTGCACATTGTCAGGCACAGATATGAGTTGCAAGTTGTTGGGGACGTTTCGAGTTGACGACACTGCGACTACAATGAGCCCAGGCCTGAATGATAATCAACAGCAATGCAAAGAGCTGCCGCCCTCGGCAAATGGCAGTGACACTGCAACTGGAAAATACGGTGAAAATAATTTATATATTGTAAGTTACTATATATGTAACGCAAAGTAGTTTTCTATATCTTATGTTCACGTGTCTGTGTCCAAAGGAATCTTGCAAATATGCACGTGCGAGCATGGCGAGAAGCATCTAAGTAAGCGTTCCACAAACAAAGGCGCACACACACATACACACTGACACGCGCACTCTGTCATCACACAAACGTTGACTTTGATGATACTTTTGGGTTTGCGATGTTTGCGCCAACTCCGATTGAATTCCGATAGCAAGATCATGCAAGATGCATCAAACAATTCGAACTTGACTGCGTGCTGGACTCTTCAGTGGAAATGCTGAGGCCGTGCTGAGCCTAGTGCCAGCTGCCAGGCCAGCTTCAAAGAAGAGCTGCAACGGTTCCCTGGCATCGCTGCACAAACACTGAAGTATCACTGAAGTCATACCAGTCATAGGTTTTGGATGCCTGGGATCTTAGATGGTAGGAAGAGTTCTATCATATTCCAGAAATCCACTGGTCTGAGAGTATGCTCTGGACACAATATGACAAAATGCAAGAAACACACGTGCTGCACAATGAAAAATGCACTGCACACTGCATCACACTGCACCCTCGATGCTCCCAGGTTGATCTTTTCACTTCAGTTGCTCCGTATCCATTGCTTCCAGCTGCCTGGAGGCGAAAATCAGGAAACGCGTGACTGAAACTGACACGAAATCGGAACGTCAGAAGAAGCACAATGGATCAATAGACTCACAAAGAATAATAAACAAAAATAAATACTAAATACGAAATAAACGCTTCTGTTAATCAAGCAGACACGCAAACATTGATAGAAAACTACAATAGGAAACACATTCGAAAATGATCCCCATCATTCCCTTGCCTGCAAATCTTTCCAAAGCTTCTCCTGTCCGGTGAGGACTTGTTGGGTTTGTGCCGGTTTCCTTGGGTCAAGATTCTCAAATCTGTCATCTTTATGCCATCTTTGTGTCATCTTTAGGTCATCTTTTCACAATCTTTCCTTCCATTCCACGGTGCCTCTCTGCCCAGGCTAAGGCGGTATGGGAGCCGCATGTCCCAGCTACATTTGCAGGCCCCTAGGAGCCAGGTCTTGCCAGGTCTTGCCAGGTCTTGCCAATGCGCCAGATTGCGCGAGTGCATCGCAGTGTCAACGCCCAAGTTGACTCTTTGATACTCTTTGCCCCCTTCGCAAGTCTCAAGCTACACAACAACACCACATGAAGCAGCGATAAGCAGCAGCATGTGATTACACATGGCATGACATTGCAATACGGGCATTGTTTTCGCGCTGCCTCTTTGCAGAGTGTTTTCAGATCTTGTGGCTCGCTTTTCTTCGAGCCCCTCTCTTGAACTGATTCTCTAGCGACTCTAGGGTAATCTCTCTCTCTCTCTCTCCATCGCTATCAGGTCACTCTCGGGTAATAGGTCGTGCAAATTCAATTCAACGATCTGAAGCCTCTGAAGGATGCACTGTACATGGCCACATCAAGGATTAAGAGCATGCAATGTCAGCCTTCTGCAGCAGCATTCCAAGGCATGCTAATGTCTGACAGATCTAGGATGGTAAGATTCAGGCAGGGGCACTGTTCACACCAAGGCCTAAGCCTAATGAGAAGCCACCTGCCCATACCATATCTACCCATACGAATCCGTCCAATGTATCCAATTTCATTTCTGCAAGCAGTCTGTTCCAAAAAAGCTCGCACAGAGCGCTTGCTCAGATTCCAAAGCCTTTGGAATCCATGATTGCATTCCTGACAGCATCAGCCAAGCTTAGAAAGCAAAGGCACCAATCACCAGTGGCTAATGATCACCTTCCTGTGCACATACCCCGACTGAGTAGATCACATTGTGACCTATGCAGCCTGAGATAGTGACATATAATGACATGTAGTCAATGTAGTCATATAGTAACTTGGTGACCACATGAACTGCGGTTTCGGCACCTGAAGATGGAGTACTTTCAGTATCCGATGGAAGAACTTGGGCCTCCTTGACCGATCTCTGCACCTCGGTACAAATTACGAGTGGTGAAATGATGAGAGTGTAAAATGATATCAAGTAAATCTATACTGTAATCAAAATAATGTGAAATGGTAAGCCTAGGTAAGATATGTCAGATATGCTCGACTATGCTGGACTCATCCCTTGGACATGAAGGCAGGCACACAGAGAAGACGAGATGATGAAACCCAGGAGCCCCAACAAATAAATCAGATTCATCAAGTAATCAAGTAAATATCACATCACATGATGAACCAATCCATGTCACACAGCACCCATCACCACCTTATCTTTTATCTGCTGCATAGCACATTTCCAATACATTCATCATTTCGCCTTGCCTCCAGGCCGGTTTGAAAGAACTCATTGCGCTCATTGGTCTTCCTCCTCTTCGGCGGTTCCTCAGGCTTCGTCCCGGCTCCACTGTCACCATCACCATCGCCTCAGATTTTTTTATCCAACCGATTCCTGCAGCATGATGCAGATCATGTGCAGCTGCTCAGTCTATGCATCTCAAGGGCCCAAGTCCAGCGTGTCCATAGTGTCCATAGCTCCAGTTTCAAACAGAAAGCGTGAAGGCTCGGCTGCCTGTCAAAACACCAGGCAGATTCATCTTTGACGGATTTTGATCTATTTTGATCTGCCTTTTTGCATAACGGGCATAGCGCATTCTTTTGCAACATTGACGTACGGTGATAGTGATATAAACACTTAGATCATCTTGAATCTCTCTCTCTCTCTCTATATATATATATAAATATATATTCATTTGGGTTGCACCTCACCAGAATCTCGCTTCAGAGAGAAGGACAAAACCTGAATGATCTGAATGGCATGGACGTGATATGACGTGATTGAAGCATCTGGAGATATCTGGAGACATCTGGAGTCAAGTTGCACCAGGCTGTCCCATCTGGGGCTCGATGGGGCTCAGGCCAACCGATTTCTTGCTCGCGTCATAGCCACATAGAACAGCCTCTGCGGACTCTGCGTAGAATGCTGATGTGGCAAAGCATGGCAAAGCATGGCAAAGCATGTTGACTGGTGCAGCACTCTTTGCAAGCTTCGATAAGTCAAGAAGTTTCTTTGGTTTCAACATGTTCAAATACGTGGACATTCTTGGCCACAATCACTCTCCAATCACAATGAGGCACGAGGACGGCGCAGCTTACTCCAATTTTGTGATTCCGTGGAGCCAATGATCTTCAAATGATCTTCAATGAGTCAAATATGTCACAAATATGTCACATGAGATCCAAGGAGTCATCTGATGAAATCTCAACCACGGCATGCCACGGCCACGGCCACATCAGGCATTTTGCCCTGTGAGGCGGTGCCAAAGGGAGCCCTCTGTGACGCTCACGTCGCCTTCGCGCAGCAGTTTCTCAGTTTGTTTGCTGTCTGGGATGAACCACGGCAACAGAAGGAGCACAAAGGCCGGTAGGATCGAAGAGAGCGCAGCACACACCCAAAGGTTCTCAAATTGCGCGGATTCGTCCTCCAAATGGAACCCGTTTCAACAAGTTTAAACTTTAAACACATGCAAACACTGTCCAAGACGGTCCAATATTCCCCCGGAAAGGCGTTGCTGAGGCTCCAGTAGATCAAGAGCACTTTTTTGGACAGAGAGCACAGAAGCAACTATCAAGCAGCTTATCAGTCTTTTGCAGATGTGACATGCAATATCATCTGCCAAGTCAAATGGCGACTAAGCATGACTAAGCTACTACGTTACCACTACTAAGCTACTACGTTCAGATTCGCGAAGATTCGTTTTTCCATGGTTCAATGATGTTCAATGGTTCAGTATGCTTCAGTCACATCCGACATGTCCAGTCCTTTGCACCAGAGGGCTGCACTTCCAGGACCTGAAGCACCCACGCACCCGTCGCAGATGAGATGGTGCCTCCCAAATTGTGACAACCTGCGAGGAGTGCGTACATCGTGGCTTCCAAGCCCGGAGGGCAAAGCTGCGACAGAATCACCACACCTGGCCTTGGTAGAAATATGAAGAGATGACAGGAAAGGTAAGTGATGGGAAAGGATTTGACACGCAGCTCATGCGGACAAAGCCACAAAGATTTGGAATGAAAGGCTATCGTGATATGAGTGATATATGTATCATTCATATTCATTCATGATATATGCTGATGCCATGGGCTCTCCATGGCTATCCAATCTCCGGTCTTCGCCAAGCTTCATCCACTGCCACTGACTCAAGATGCTGGCGAAGACGTTGGAGCCAAGGATGAAGGCATGGTCCGGGATGCCGATGCGCACATTGAGACGGAGGAAGAAAACAACGTCCGAAATACTCAAAATGCAAATGGCAACGTTGCTGACCAGCAGCAGCTGTCGGAATGTCCATTCACTGGCATACTTTTGGTAGGTGTAAATGCCAAGGAGGGAGCAAATGGAACCTGCAACTCCAAGGACTGTGGTATAGAAGACCATGGAGAAGTGCGGACCTTGCATGGCTGAGCTGCTCTAGGACAGCATATCACTTACACCTCAAACCTAAACATGGCAGTGAAATCATTGATGTGGAAAGAACATCATCAATCTGGCCTGGGCATGTCCTTACAATGTCTAGATTTTGGCGCATGGGTCTTATGCAACATGGCTCGAGAATGGAAACGGCATGGATAAGCCATGATAAGCCACCTTCTGGATACTGTTCCTTGGTGTCAGTGTAGAAGTAAAAGGCGGCACCACCGATTGAGAAGTTGACGGAAGTCTGCAAGACAAAGAAGGTATTCACTTTCGCGATCTCTGGCCGAAGCAAAATGCTGAAGGAAAGTAGGATCATCACTGCAATGGAGATTGAGGCCATCGCATTGGCTCTGACACTGAGCATCGTCCCGAAATAGGACAAGATCATAGTGGCGGCAAGCATCAAGACACACAGGATACAAGCTTCCTTCTGACGTAGAATGGCACTTCGAGCAGCGTGCACCTCTTGCCAAGTTAATCGCTTTTCTTGCATGTAGCCACGTAGGACAGGCAAAATGACAATGCTCGCAGGCACCAAAGTCACCAGGAATGGCAGTTTCGGGCCGAAGGCGGAAAGAATAGGCCCTATCCTGAAGCACAAAACAGGTGAAAGCAGCTGAAAGCAGATGAACGCAGCATACAATCGCTTTACCAAAACGTTTCATATCATATTATAATGTCCCGGGATCGTATCAAGAGATTCGTAAAGTGATTCATGCCAGGATTTGGAGATTGCACGGAAAGAAAGCATGAGAAAATATGAGAAAAAGAGATGACAAGGAAAGCCATGGAAAGCCCAAAAAGGCGTGGGTCATCTTGGGCCAGGGAACACCAGCAAGCAGCAGTGACCAGCAGTGAATGGCTTAGGAAATCCCTTGACAAGTCAAGAAGGAGCAGCCCATGACTACATATCATTACTCATTTGTACATGTCTCCAGATGGCCCACAGACCTGCAGGAATATTGAAATGGACAATGGAATGCGGTATTCTCCATGATATACAAGGCAGCTTCGCAGCTGAGCTGGGGCAAATTCACTGAAATTCATTTATGGCATATATATATATATAGTTTTATGTCATCTTCCGAACGCGTCCCAAGCCCAAGAGTGATGCTTAGCTGGACCCTCCCTGATCTCCCTGCATCAAAGATTCAAAAGAGTAGCACAAAGACCACCCATCTGAAGGCCAAACCAAACGTATGACATCAAAGCAGGTCCCTCTTTGGGTTTTGTTTGCATCTTCTCCGCATACTTTGCCTCTGTGAGAAGGTCCGTAGTCGAGAGTTGCAGCTGAATCAGGAACAAACAAAACACCAAGCTTGTGACGCTCAGAGATGTCTTGGGCACTAAGCCAATGGTCGTCATCGCGGAAGTTCCAAGTATCGCAACAAGAAGAATGTAGGGCGACTTGTTGTAGCCAAGGATTGGGACGGCATCACTAAGGAGTCCAATCATCGGTTTCATTGCCCAGGGCAAGTGTGACACACCCCGGTAGATTTGCATTTGAGGCCCTGGCACCGTATAGCTGCGATACAAATATGCGATGCAAGGCGCAGTGAATTCATTGACGAAACCTTTCATCAGATGCTGTGCAACGAAGAGCATGATCAAAAGTTCATGGCCAAAGCTGCTTTCCAAACGCTGCATGTAGCACCCGAGGCCAAAGCCATCTCTCACGCCAGACGGCTTGGGTTTGGAAGTCTCCAACAAAGGGGATTCTTCATCTTGGCCTTTTTCGAAATCATCATCAAACGGTTCAGAGGAAGAAGCTGGTTTGCCACCACGCTTCATCATGGCGACATTGACGTCCGGTGGCGTGAAGAGAGCGCCCGACTGGAGCCAAGCGCTGACGTGGAAGTTTTGGAACTGTGTCAAACAGAAGCATGACCGGATATGACCGGGCAATAAGGTCAAGAAGCGTGTTTTAGCAGTCAAGCATAGTCAAGCTTCAAAGCAAGGAACCTGTGAAGAAGATCTCAGGAGGAAAAAACATGTACCACCCTTTGCATTCACACCAATAAATGTACAACCAGCATCAAGACTGAACAGAATTTGGATTCTTCATCCAAGTGGCCGTCGCTCTTCTTCCAGCTGTTCATCAGCCATATGCATACCCTGCCTGAACGTAAACAAAAAGGTGAAGAGTGTCTACTTTTGCCGTGATTCTGTTGTCTGCTTTTCCTTTTCTGTATTTTGATCAAAGTTATCTGCAGGTAGCTTGGTCATGCCTCTGCAGCGGCATGACCATCTCATTGCACTGCACCAGGAAGACTGTATCCCACTCAAGTCCTGACACATCACACAGTTTGCCAAACAGGATGCCGTCCCTGAGATTTGCCGCGCTTCATTATAACTCCATACCCACCTATGCATATCTTTGAGCTCATTTTTCTAGGTATTCATTTATATACACCTGCGTTCATACAGGCTTTTTTTAGTGATTGATTGCAAACGATGCACCCGGAAAAAAGAAACGCAACAGGAGAAAAGGACTCCAGCCAAATGAATGATACTTGAACTAGCTTGAACTGGCTATTGCAAAATCTCTCACTGGCAGTGTGGCGAATCGAAGATCCATGGGGTCCTTTGGCCTGATGTATCGTGCTGACCTTGCAGTTCGGTGATATTCGGTGATCAAGAAGTTTCTTCCCACCTTGCCTGTCCTTGCCTGTCCTTGCCTGCCTTGTCTTGCAATGTAGCGATCCAACACCTGTCACCTACTGCCAGGCTACTGCCACATGCCTGAGTCAACCTGTAAAACTAGCCGCACAATAGGTTTTAAAACTTTTAAAAAAGCTGAAGATACCTGAAGCATCATGAAACATCCTGCAACCATCTGTAATGAGCTGAGAAGCAAAGACCGAACTCGTCGAGGCAGCATGCCCGGAGCCTGACCGCGACACATCGTGACAGTCACTCTGAAAACTTCCCGACAGCTTCAATCATCATGCTTTAACACACTTTAACATACTCAAACACTGTAGAAGAATGTGCAAACATGTGCAGCCTACCCCGAATTTGAACATCTCGAAGCCACACAGCCACAGCCTCTTGGTGCCATCTCTTGCAGGAAACGAACCACACAGGCAGCTCCGTTTTGTCCATCCTCACAGGCTGAGGCTCACGAAGATCTGTACCAATGATCCAAGATGAACCATGATGAACCATGATGAACCCTGCATGGGGCATCTGCGGCATAGTTCCACCATGATCAAAGCTATGATCGAAGCTATGCACAGCGAAGGAATGCTCAGGAGCTCAAGCTCGGTGCAACTGAAACTGAGTTGTCAGCAGCATATTTCTCGGCAGCTGCCATCAGCTGCTGGAGGGATACCGGGGATGCCTGAGTTCACATGCAACAAAAGACACGTAGCAATGACACAGCAATGCAACATGCAATGCAACATGCAATGCATTGCAGTGTAGGCTTTCTGAACCAACCTACTTCAATACCTCTTTCCTTCAATACCTCTTTCGATCTCGTGACATCATATGTAGTCACATGTAGTCACATATGGTCATATTTAGTCATATTTGTTCAATGTCTACTACACTACTATACAATACTATGATTTTTGGATGCACATTGCGGATTTGTCGCGTGCAAATGTCTCATATTGTCTCCTTAATATCCTCCACCGATCTCTACAGTCATTAGTTGCTCTTTCTGTGCCTCAGTAGACTCACTCTTCCGTCCAGAGCCTGGCCATGTGAGGAATTTGCAATGGACATCAATGGAATCAACGAAGGCGTGAGCTGCAAATGACAATGAGATGCACACCGTGCCACTGCACCGTGTTTACTTCATCCTGGTTGCTGTTGATGTTTGTGGCCCATGTTTATGAACCATTTCTCTACTAATTATCACATATTATCAGCAGTTCATGCAACTGTATTACAGTCATATGTATGCAATTATGTAATATACAAATGATGATCCCGCGGTGAGCTCTCTCTGATCGGCTATTGTTTCTTTGATTTTCTTTCGACATTTGTGGGGATGACTCCGATTGACTATTGAGAAGAGCACTGGATATACAGCCGCTGTAGCCGCTGTAGCCCTGGCCTGTTGCTGCTTTGGTTGCCCCTGCCGATCCGCTTCCGCCGCTTCCCAGGCCAGTCTCGGCCAGAATCACGCGCAAGACATCAGCAGCACCGTGTTCTGCCTCTGGTGGAGGCGTGCACAGTGCTTTCACTGAAAATCACTGAAGCACGGCATCAAAACAAATCGGGTGCTGTGCTGTTGCCAGATCTGGGAGGCATCTGTCTTCGGCAATCGAAAGGAAGCTTCACTCAGAAAAAGGCAAGCGATGGCAAGCTACAGCAAACCAAAAGTAATGACAAGGCCGACAAGGCGGCAACTGAAGAGGAATTTTGTTGAGGTTCCGAAGGCGCGATGTATGTTGAAGTTTGCTGCAGAAAAGAACTGGGGAAGTCCTGAAAGATCTTGAAACATACAAGGAAAAAGAATGAAAAAAAGACTCTGCTCCACGGCAGTATGTGTCCCGACTGCGGCAGCACGACGCGCTGCACGGAGCACGGCTGCTAGCTTGGCCAAACCTTCACAGGGTGGACAAATTCCTCTCCTGCGTGACTAGAGTCAGTCACTAGTGGAACCGAAAGCCAAAACCGCAAGAGTTTTTTACACTATCTTACACTAATCGCTTGAGAACAAGCGCCAAATGACATCAAACCGACACGGCTGAAATCTGCTGAATGCAAGCTGTAGGGCATGTGGCGGCATGTGGCGGTGGCATGTGGCGGCATGTGCCTTGTGCCAAACGCATATTGGATCCCAGCCAAGGAGCCTGCCAGGTCTGACGCTGACGCGAGTGGATGAGAGCAAAGGAGAGCGGCTTGGCATTTTAATTGACTCGGAGGCTTGCAAAAAGTGCTGACTCATGCAAGCTGCTATGCTGCCATGCGCAAGTCTAGAAAATGAAACTCAGCAGCATTTATATAATTCTCACAGAGGTGTATCCCGAAATATCAAACATATCTACAGGAAGCTAAACCGGGTAAACCCTCTCTCTCTCTCATATGGTTAAACGGTTAAACCATTTTGTGTGAGCTTCATCTCGGACTTGTACGGGTCGCCTTCAATAATCGGCCCACCGCGCCCTCAAAAGATCCTGACGCCGGTTCACCGTCTACGCCTTGGTGTCTTTCAACATCAGCACACAAACTCCCAGCCGGGCTCAGGCTGAAATATGCTGAACATCTTCGTGCATTTCCGTACGACATCTTTGGAAATGAGCCCGCATGAACGCACCACTGCCCAGAAGAGATTCCACCAGAACAATTGCAAGGTCACTTCAGTTGCGGGTTTGAACTTACTGCTAGGTGATCGGGGATGTTTCATGCACATCACGGATCACGAGTGAAACATAGTCAAACCTATATCACAAATGAACACATTGAAAACATCTGAAAATGAAGTCGCTTCCGCTTTCCTTCCGTCAAACTATTGAAGAAAGCGCCAGAAATAGATAGGCGGCTACGCAAAGCCTGCATGATCAAATGTTCCGCTCCCAAGAAGACTCTATTTGTGGCGAATTTGCTTGCACTTGGGCAGCAACCTCCTGCGAGGCTTCTGGCACGCAGCGCTGCCTTGATAGAATGCATCTCACGTTATTGCAAATTGATGTTTATGATTGTATATATGTCTCTGATTGTCTATGAGTCTATGTATATACCCCAAAAAATATACATATACTGCATATATTGATGTATCCGTTTTCTGCAGAGCGCTTCAGAAGATTCGTACAGCACAGGCTTTCCCACTTGGTCCTTTCATGTTCTTTCTGGTCTCAGACGTTTGGTGATCAAAGCATAACTGGGCCGAACTCGGCCAAACCTGCTCCACATTCAAATCCTCGACCCCCTGAAATGTTGACCTGACACAGTGAAGCTCTCATGAAGCTACCTCTACCCAGTTCAGACATGTTCAAACGCTTTTGATTTTCGGACTCGATTTCAGAAACTGACCAGACGTTCTTGCCAACTTTCACCGTCTTTTCCGTCAAGCTCCGCCATTTTTTTGTTTCCTCTGACGAGGCTCAAGCAAAGAAGTTTCTGCAGGAGCCCCAAACTGCTCACGAAGGCACCGCAACGCTGCCTGCAAGTAGCAAATTTCCTCCAACCGCAAGCAAAGCTCCGGTAGCGATCCGAAAGGATTGCGATATGAAGGGAAAATCCAGTGGGATGCAGCGGGTCACATACCACATAGCGTCTTCAGGATGATGTGAGATGTGCACTTATGTGCACTGTCTAAATGTCCGTTGAATAGTGTTGAATACTTTTGAAGCCCGTCAAATCCAACTGAACCCCTGAGTTCGAGCTGCATTAGACTGTCATTAGACTACAATTAGACTACATTTAGGCCATATTATATCAGATTCAATTGTCTTTTAAATCGTTTAAGGCATCACGATATCATCACGATGGGTCCAGCATGTCCAACTCATTCCAACTCCAGGCCGCGGCACCTTGCCAACCCCACGGCGGGGAACGTTGCAAATGCGCAGAAACGACCTCGGAGCAACACAAAAAATACCAAAAAACAAACGAATCAACAATATAAACAAAAAATGTCAAAAAATGCTGAACATCTATCAACATATGTCGTAAAAACAACCGTCCAACTGCCAAATCAAGACTTCAACTTTCCCTAAGCCGCTTCGCTCTCGTATCTCCTATTGCATCTATTCCTGCGTATTAATAGTTGCCTGATCTTCTCAAAGGCTCAGACGGATCATGGTGTGGGTCGACCTGGGTCGAGTCAAATGCCTCTGATTTAATCTGATTTAGTCCTATAGTCCTATGATGTCATGTTCACGTCGTGTTCCTTGTTGACAAGGTCATTGAACGGGTCAATTTTAGAGCAAGTGTCCGAGGCCTTTGCTACCAGCCTCAGGTAAGCCAGCAAATCCAACACCTGTGTAGTTTAACACAAGTCAATGTGAATTGTTGAGTCAGAGGTCACTGCACCGGACTTTTTCACAATTCTTCTGAGTGTTCTGAATTTGAGATGTGCGGTTTGTGCCGTTTGCGCGGTGCCTGAGATGTCCGAGGCCCATCTGTGACACCTCAGAATCTCTATGAATCTCTGGCACAGACTGTACACAGCCACAGTGCAGGCTGAGCGGGCTGCCTTTGCGAGCGGATGGCCACACGGGCAGACCAAGCTGCGAAAGTGCCTAGCACGTTTTGCTGTGGAACTGCTTACACAAAAGGGTTCCAGAGGGTTCAAACATGTTCAAACTGTTCAAAGCAAAGCAAACCAATTGACTTGTCAACCCACAACCCACCTTGGCAAAGATCGTTGCCGACGCATTGGTCCTGGTAAGAATCGCAAAGGCCCCTGGCATGGACAGGTTTTTCAATGTTTTTCATACAATGTTCATACCATGTTGCAGGATGCAGGTGCACATCAGGATGATGCAGGATGCACGATGATTCAGGTCGAGTCGTCAAATCTTTGCATTGTGATTTTTGTCATTTTGTGGTCATGTTCACCAATGCTTCCACCATCTTCCACCCATGTCTATCCTAAAACCCAGCAGTAATGAGGACAGCCGGGCCGAATGATTTGGCATCACCTGGCGCTGAACATCTTCATACAGCGCTTCTTAGATTTGTTTGAAGCTGATTGACTAAAATGCCCCACATTGCTCTCCGGTCTGACTTGTCAAACATTGCACGTGCAACAGTGTCCAATGTCAGATTTCAAGACAAATAGGTGAAACAAGTGAATTTATTGTATCATATACAGTCAGTAGATTTAAGAAAAAACTGAATGGGCACGTATGTGTATATTGTATGTTTCTATATATAGATATAAATATATATATATATATATTCGAAGGAAGTTTAGAAGTGAAACTTCCGACAATATGGACAGTTGAAAAGCAGAGGTGGGAAAAGTCAGAAGTGAGAAGATGAGAGATGAGAAAGTCAGAAGAGAAGAGATGCAGGTGCGCGAAAAGGTAGGAAAGTCGCGAAACACTGTGTTTTTCCAAGGTTTTGTGGCTCCGGAGGGTNGGCCACTTTTGGACGATTCGATGGCCATCCGATGTGGAAAAAGTGCACGCCGTTGTGGCGCCAAGCACATTTGGAAGTCAAAAGTGTCAAAAACTGAGGGTTTTTAGCACATTTTGACATGTCAGTTAACAACTTNACAACTTAACAACTTAACAACTTAACAATTGAACAACTGAACAACTGAACAACTTAACAACTTAACAACTTAACCACTTAACAACTTAACAACTTAGTTCGTTAGTTTGTCAGTTAGTTAGTCAGTGAGTCAGTCA
>BGPT01002481.1:46326-57169 GCA_003297045.1 Symbiodinium sp. clade C Y103 | reverse complement strand
AAGTAGATATAGTTGGAGAATAAAAATCAACAAGTGTCCTGAAGTACGGTTTTCAGCACGTTAAAAAAGGCTAGTTAGGACACTTGTTGAAAACATGTCTCAGTTCCTCTCACAAAAACATGCATATAAACTCAGAAGAAAAGATACAAAAGCCAAGAAGCCGCAAAAGGCAACGTCGGTTTTGTTGGGGTTTTCCGCTAGAAGCAAAAGCCACAAAAGCCACAAAAGCCACAAAAGCCACAAAAGCCACAAAAGCCACAAAAGCCACAAAAGCGAAGAAGCCAGACTGGAAAACAAAAAAAATTCCCAAAAAAAAACAAAAAAAATTCCCAAAAAAAATAGCCCTCCATAGAAAAGTTTGTCAAACGACATCAACCAGGGAAACCAAACACTTTTTTTGTCAAACTTTCGGCACTGCCTCCAAGTAGGAATATAACTCTTGCAGCTGTGGTTGGCCCAAAACCACACCAGCAGCTGCTCGCCGGTCCTGCAAAGCCAAACAAAGGTTGACAGGATTTGACAGGCCAACTTGGGCAACCAGAATTTGGCATATTTTGCCACCCATCCTCAAGAGCTCCAGTCGACAATATCATTGCCACCATGTTCACCCCAGAATGATGTAATGATTAGATATATCATACTGTCATAATAGGTGATCGTCATATATCATTGTCGTAGTCATGTATATTAATCTCGTATCTTTGTAAATTGCATCACACGGTGAAATAAAAATCAAGTTTCTCGTCTTCCTATATCTACCTTTGGGAAGTCTTGTCTCCTCTTCAGAGGCAGCCTTGCATGGTGCGCCGGATCTGCCTGCAAAGCAACCGAAGCAAAGTAGCACGCGGTTGGGGTAAAAAGGGGACCCAAACAATTGTTGATTTGTTGATGTTCCGACATCCTGAGACGCTGCACCCAAATGCGGAGCTGCCTCCTGCTTCGCGCAAGAACCTTGCAGCAGCCAATTGTTGTTACTAAAGTCTACTATGCTTCTCTCCAATGCAAGTGGTTTGATCGTGATGACGTTCCAAATGCTCAAAGATTGTTCAAAGGCAAAAGATGCAAAACAAGACATGCCGCCTCAACGCCAGCCCGTGCACTGTGCTCACCTAAACCTCACGTCAGGAACGTCAGGAAGCTGGGGGGCTTTGGCTGTGCAGTGGAGCGGTGCATTGAAGCGTCACTGAGAAAACAGCTTTCGCACCACTGGCGTGTTGCTTGACCCTGTGGGAAAGCTCATCCGCAGCTTTGCGAGTGTAGGTGACAGCAATGATCCCCTACCAGGGCTGGCGATCATGCAATCTGCATGCTATTACGTTGATAAACATAAGGCTCCTGGATTGAATATATTGGATGTTTGCTTTTAGAAATTCTCAAAAAGACAAGATTTGATATGCACAACAGCTATTCGCAGGTTATGCACGCTATCTATGTAATTTCGACATATGCATGCTATGCTTTGCATGACTTTCAGCCTCAGCAGGTACCGACTCAGACAGTGCTTGGCGAATGCGGGTCACCTGATTTTAACGACACATCATGGTGCTGGACTGGAGCAGTGCCCAAGAAAGGCCCACCCATAGGCATTGAAATTCGGGTTAGATCTGTTAAGTTTGTGAAGTTTTAAATAACACAATGTAACTCAGGTCTCAGCAAGAAAGTGAGTTTTTCCGCTACCAGGTCCAGCAAGGATAAGTAGGGGACTGTTCAACCTGGCATGAATAGGGAAGAAGGTAAATCAAAAACTGCTTGGCACTTCGTGGAACTGCATGGGACTTCTCTGAAATCTATGTACATATCATTATACTATTGGTGTATGTCTGTATGCATGTCTGTAAATAGGTGTTGTATAATGTATACTTGTGTGCGCGCAACTGCAAACAATACAGAATATCAAACATAATTATATAAATCATATACTATGATAGATATACTGTAGATATATATCCTGTATATCACGTCGTCAAAGCTCGTCGAGTCTACAGGTCAGGCGCACGGTTCATTGATGGCCTCGCGCTGCTCAGCTGAGAGCGAGGAAAGATCCAGCTTCGGTTTCCTCATGGCCGGTCGAATCTATGAAATGCACCAAATGCCTTGACAACTGATGACAACCGATGACAATCGATGACAACCAATGACAACATGATAAGAAGTCAAGAATAACAGAAAAAACACATCAGCTCCCACCGTAGAGACTTCTCGCTTATATACTTGTGTGAACACGATCAGTGGCAGCGGCTGAATCCTTTTGGGACAACGACGGGGCCCGTCAGGGGGCAGATTGCCGGATTACCGACGTCTTACCTATGGACGAGGATACATGTACAAGGCAAAATGGCAAGCGCTGTTCAGTCAATGGTGACAAGTGGTGCCAGATTTCACAGCACCCAAGAAAAGATTGTTGACTGAACACAGTACTGGCTTACCGCCTATTATAACCGTGCTCTCTACGGTCGCTCAATCGTGCACCCAACGTAGCCGACTCTTCTGTGATACCGAAGACACCCTCGTTCAGCAGCCTTTTCAATGTCGCCACCTTTCCAAGCTTTTTCGTCAGGCAATCCGCTGGCATCTCAAGATGCTCCACCCAGCGTNCCGAAGACACCCTCGTTCAGCAGCCTTTTCAATGTCGCCACCTTTCCAAGCTTTTTCGTCAGGCAATCCGCTGGCATCTCAAGATGCTCCACCCAGCGTATTTGCCCTCTCAGCTCTGCAAGCTCCTCTCTCAGAACTTGAACATCCAGCGCGTTTCGCCTATCCGACCCTCCAGTCGTCTCATGAACTAACAAATCATACAAAGACTTGGCATCTACAAGTGCCAAGGCATCTTTGACCTCCTCCGTCTCCTCAAACTTGGTGAAGGCACTATAGCCTTTGCGCCCGATGTACTTCCTCCAGTCTCTAACTTGGAACTCAGCATTTGTCAGCTCCTCATAAACGATCATCAGCCAAAGGAGATCACCTACTCCTCGAGCAAGTGCTTGCGTCTCTGCCGCAAGGGTACTGTTGACAGTACGTTGGAGTTTCCCACTGCGCCAGTGTAGCACATTGGTTGTGGTGCGCTGTCCTTCGAGAAGTGCACAATCGAAGGCTATCAGCATATGTCCAGCCTGGGTCTTTCCATTCTTTGCATTCGCCCAAGAGGCGTCAGAAATGACTCCCCAGCGAAGCCGGCTCTCCTCAATCGGCTGAATCCTCAAAGATAAGCCAGGGTCAGACTTCAGTTGCTCCACCGCCTTGTTCAACTCGAGCACATCTTCAACCTTCATGGTGCTCATCAATGAGCTGAACATAGATGCTGCAGCTGCTGCATCCGGTCTTCCTTCTCTGCCTATCCAATTGAGAGCACCACACACGCTGCGTACTCGGCTCCTCTCCTCTTCTGTTATCTCCTCTTGCCTCTGCTTCTTTCTCGCTGTCGTCAACTCAACCACCTTGAGTCTCTCTTCTACAAAGGCCTGCATGTCAATCAGAAAATCCTGACCGACTTTCCTCAACCTTCTGCCGTTGAAATCTACACCCTTCTCGTCGATATCTTTCATCTTGCCAAACGTAAACCTCTCTTGCAATTGCTTGACCTTCTCCTCATGCTCTTCGCCGCCAAACATGAGTAAGTCATCAACCTCTACTGAAATCACACCTTGCAACTCATCCTCACCTCCTTTGCTGTTCTTGCCAAAAAGAAGATATGTGCAAGGATCTAGGCTGGACTGCTTGTAGTTGAGCTCTTTCTGAATGAACTCAGTCAGAGTCAAGCGCCAATTGAGGGGCGCATCCACCAGACCATAACAGCCTAACACGATCTCTGCCAACTGTCCATCCTCCAAGCCTGGCATACTTCCATGGAAAGATTTGCAGTAAAGCGGCCCATTACTGCGCATCAATGGCCGGCTCTGTGTGAAGGCAGACTTGAGGTCGCCAACTCGGCCTCGAAATTTGCGATTGGCCGCCACCTGAAAGATGACTTGCAGATTGGATGTAGTCACCGTCGGAGCAAAACGGGACAAAGAGAGGATGTCGGGATCCTTATCCCCTCGAATACAGAACCTGCTCTTCTTGCTTCTGGGAGCACCTGGACCCTCGCCAGGTTTATACCTCCTGACCATTTGAAGGAATGACTCTGTCTGTCTTTCCTTCTGCTTCCAGTTGTGCCCACACTTTCTTTGACTCCTCAACACTCAAAATGCGGAGTGCTCCACTGTCAACAATCTTCTTGAATTCCTCAGCATCTTGAATCCTCCATTCCGGCCACTCCTCCGCCGGAATCTCATGGGGAAATACTTCGCCCTCCCCACGCTTCTGCTTCTTTGGAACTCCTCTTTGTTGTGTGGAGTCTGCCAGAAAATGAGCATCCACTGGAAACTCGGTGGCTCCTCGCCACCATGAAAGACGCTCCTCCTTCTCTGTGAACAAAGACCACTCATCCTCTTTCAGCTCTTTGCTTCCATTGGAATCTATCCAATGAGTGCNCTCCTTCTCTGTGAACAAAGACCACTCATCCTCTTTCAGCTCTTTGCTTCCATTGGAATCTATCCAATGAGTGCGTCGTGCTTTCTTCAAGGCACGCAACGGCACTGGACAACCTGACGCTTGTGTCGGGTTGAAAAGTGACTTTCTCCAAGCCACATGATGTCGTTGCACCACCTCTCGGTGCTCGTCAAAAACCCAATAATCTCGCTTGGGCTTTTCTTCTTCTTCCTCCTCAGACTCCTGATCGCCTTGAAAGAAAACCTCAAACTCACAGAAATATGGTCTTTGCAAACTTCTCCTCCACCGCGGCAACACCTTGTCTCTCATCGCATCAAACGGCAACTGTGGTAGCCCATCTAGACGCCTGACAGCCGCCTCTGATTCGACCATCTGACGTGCTAAGGCATCTCCAGGCTCTACCGCTCCTCCCGGAAAGTCTGAACTTCCCGTTGCTGCTCCTCCTGCTGCCGGCGTTGACGCTGCTGGAACCTCTCCTTCAGGTTCTACCACCGTCTGGGTGGAACTTTGTCTTGGGACGACTGTCCTGACTACATCCTCTTGTTCTTCATCTTCTTCTGATTCTTGTCTCTCTGAGTCTTCTCCAACTGCATTCTCAGCCGCCTCACTGGCGTCTTCCTCTTCTCTTATGTCTTCTAGTCTTGGTCGTGGCCTGCCGCGCAACTCTCCCTCAGCTCGAACCTCATCTTGCTGATCCTCCAAGGCTTCTTCCATCTCAGGCCATGGCTCGCCAGTGATGTCGCGATAGCCCGCTCTGTGCNACCTCATCTTGCTGATCCTCCAAGGCTTCTTCCATCTCAGGCCATGGCTCGCCAGTGATGTCGCGATAGCCCGCTCTGTGCGAACTTCGCTTGAGTCTCTCCTGCATCTCCTCACATTCTTCAGAGATGATCTCCACTCCAAGCCGCTCATCCGATGTTGCATGCCGAACTTGCTCCATCGCCGCTCTCCATAGCTCACCCAGCATGTTGACCCAAACCACAGACCCTTCAATGGCCAAAACATGACCGGGCCCAATCCACTTCGCCCTCTGCGGTGTGGATGCTGCAGCTGCTCCATGCCTCAGGGCTTTTCTCCTGCGTAGGGTGCGGAACACATACACCAGATCTCCTGCCTTGTAGGTTTGTTGCACCCTCGGCCTTGCTCGAAGAGCTTTCGCTGCAGCTTCTCTGGTGGACAACTTCATAAAAGCCTCCTGTGCCACCCTTCTCATTTCCATCATCCTCTCAAACTCATCAGTTTGACCCTGAGATTGCAGTGCCGGGTCAATTGCCTCATCGCTCAGCAAACTGCTGGGCATCCTCGGCCAATGACCGATCTGTCTCTGTGTTGGGCTGAAACCTGATCTGTTTGAAAATCTGTTCTTGGCCGCCTCGCAGGCGTACAACAGATTGACCAACTCCTCTCTCGAAGTTGGTGGCAGCTCCTCTCTGCCTTTCTCTAACATGGCCTTCATAAGACCGCCATGCCGCTCAACTTTANTACAACAGATTGACCAACTCCTCTCTCGAAGTTGGTGGCAGCTCCTCTCTGCCTTTCTCTAACATGGCCTTCATAAGACCGCCATGCCGCTCAACTTTACCTTGCTGCCATGGCGCTCTTGCCGCTGCTCTGAACATCACNCTCCTCTCTGCCTTTCTCTAACATGGCCTTCATAAGACCGCCATGCCGCTCAACTTTACCTTGCTGCCATGGCGCTCTTGCCGCTGCTCTGAACATCACAACCCCAGCATCAGAACAGATCCTGGTGAGTCCTCCTCTGAACTCTCTCCCTTCATCCACTGTGATGAACTGAGGCAAACCAAATGTGCGTGCCCAGGTCTTCCACAGTGTGCGCCAGATATGCAACGGCTCTTTGGACTCCAGCACTTCGACCATCTGATAGTTGGTGCCAAGATCTATCAGATTCAGCACTGGAAGGGATCTGTGGTTCTTTTCATCGGGCACGTAGAAAACATCGAGCCCAAGCGCCACACCCGGCGCATAGCACCTCGGAACCACAGCAGGTCGTGGAGCCTTTGGCAAGGCCTGACTCTGGCATGATCGTGTTCACTTGAGAACACGTTGGGTTGCGTTTTAAAGAACGGGAACTCTTCCGGCTCGTAAAAACCTCAAAAAGCTGGCTTTGTTGGGATGTCCTAGATTCACGTGCATCTTGCGGATCTTGACTCTATCCTCAGCGGTAACTGCAGCTTCTACTTCGCCTGCTTCCTCCACTCTGGCCACCTCTTGCTCTTCCTCCTCTTGATCTTCTAAGTCTGCATCCTCTNCTATCCTCAGCGGTAACTGCAGCTTCTACTTCGCCTGCTTCCTCCACTCTGGCCACCTCTTGCTCTTCCTCCTCTTGATCTTCTAAGTCTGCATCCTCTCTGCTATCCTCCTCTTCAACATCTTGTCTCTCAGAAGCCAGCACTGTAATGAACTCTTCAGCTGGTTTTGGCTGAATGTTCCTTCTCTGTAGATGCTTGCGCAATCCTCTGATGATAGCTTGGCACAATGCTGGCGGATACTCTGCCGCCTTTGCTGCACAACCGCCCATCAGCGCTTCGTGCTCATGTCCACCCTCACAAACCAGCTGAAGCTCTGCCGCAATGTCGGCTGAATTTGTGATCATAGTGGTAGACTTTTTGTTCAGCCCTGTTCGCACTCTCATGCCGTAGCGGCACATGTCAAAGTTGCATACATGCACCCCTGGGAGTTGCCTCAAAGCTTGCAACTCAGGTTCTTGCCAGGCCTTAGAAGGCTTGGGGTGCTCGAACAAGAACAAACGATCTTGCTCGTACTGACGCTTGCACACCTGAGCTGAAGTGCGAACATGTTGTAGCCCTTCTCCAATGATGTTCATCACTTTGGCGAACGGCATGCGGGGAAAGTTCAAACTCTGAAGTGGACTAAAAGGGCCACACGGTGGGCTACATGCCACCAACTCTGGTTGATCCTCTGCCAGAGCCTTTCGCATCCTCTGAAGATCACGGCTACGCCTCAAATCATAGCCTGTGAGAATGTCATATGCTCCTCCAATCCTCAGATGTTGCCTCTTTGCTTCAGCAGTCAATCTTGGCTTGCTGAACACCTCACTGATATCAACCTGAAAAGCCGCATCCTCAGCCTTTTGTTCTTGTCTCTCACGCTCTGCTGCTCGAAGCTTGGTCTTCAGCTTCTTTGGCAAGGCAGTCTCTGCTATCTCCTCACACTCCTCTTCCATCTCCAGCTTGCGAGACCTGCCAAATTTCACTAAACACGTCGTATCTTCTGCTGTAAGCTCCTCCACAGACGTGTTGCACATGCCATCTTCAAATTCTACAAACACTTGCTGTACTTCAAAGAACGACTGATTTTGCAGAGCCCTCACTTGCTCTGCCACTCCTCCAGGTTGTCTCAGTCGAACCCATGCTTCTTCCTGGTTGAGGCCGACACTGACCGGGTCTTGCTGGTCGATGGCTTCCTCACTCGGCTCTTCTGCGAGTGTGACGCACTCGGACTGTCCATGATCGCATCCCAATCCTCGTCGTCGCTCTGAATCGCTGTGGTGCTGCCTTTCTGATTGGCTTTCTCGATCTCTTTCTGCAAAGCTTCCAGCTGAGATATCTCCTTCTGCGCTTCCCATCGCTTCTGCGCATATGCGTACATCTCTGCATCGTGGTAGTCCTTGTGCTCTTGGTACTCCTTGCCCATCGCCATTGAAGCAAACTCTGACATCATCACATCCCTGATGCTCAGGGCCTCTCGCAGCTGCATCATCTCTGCATTGTGCATCCTCTGAGCTGCTTGTGCCCTCTTCTGATCCACTGCAACTTGCTGCTGCAGCTCTTCGGTCCACTGACTCATCAGCGTTCTCTGTTCGCTCAACTGCTTGGCCTGCGTCATCTCGCTCTTTCGAAGCACCATGCACTCCTCCTTCAACGCTTTGACCACCTTTGCTGCTTCCGCATCTTGCCCACTCTTCCCTTTCTCTGAGGAACTCGCCACCTCCTTCTTGGCCTTCGTAGGCTTCTTTGGGGACATTGGCAAACTCCAACGGCTGTGACAATCCATGCATGTCACCCAGGCCGCCCATTGGTTGGAGCCCCTCATCAATCTCTCGGCTGCATGGTTGCAATCCTCGACCGCCTTCACTGCTGCAACCTTTGACTTCAGCGGCGGCAGCTTTGCGGCATGCACGATGTGCTCTGCGAGTTGCGCCGAGGACCATGTGGAGGAGACTATCACTCCTTCCTCCTGTGGCAGCCATGAATGCACCGACTCCTCTGATCCAAGATGGTGTTGGATGAGCCACACCTTGTCCAACATCATTCTCCAGTGCTTCAGAGCTCGTTTCGAATTGCGTACTTGCCCATGACCCTCTGCTGCAGCTGCCGGCGGCGGCGCGGCAAGCGAGCGCTGAAGGCGCTGACGCAGCGCACCAAGGTTCATGGCCATGGGCAAGAGGTGAAGAAGACTGCAAANCTGCAGCTGCCGGCGGCGGCGCGGCAAGCGAGCGCTGAAGGCGCTGACGCAGCGCACCAAGGTTCATGGCCATGGGCAAGAGGTGAAGAAGACTGCAAACGGGAGAGCATCACCTCGTTTGACTTACTCATTGGGCCAAGAGGTTTTCGGAAGTCGCTTTCCTTGAACTCTGTCTCTTCCGATGGCTCAAAACGAAAACCAGTTTCACCAAAGTTGACTACTTCTACGGCCACATGTCCACTTGGCAAGATAGTCAAAGGCAAAGTGCGTTGAAACAAAGAGAAATGAATGCAAAGTGCAGGCAGATCTATCACAGCTCCCAATTGTCTCAGCATGCGAATGGGCAAAAGAAGTGGTACTTCACCTTCAACAACTGTAGCTTCTAAAATACCTGATTTGCCTCCGATGCCCAAAGGAATTGCTACTACTCCAAGTACTTTTGCAGCACCTCCAACTCCATGTGCCCTAGCCTTTCTACCTGTCCATGCAACTTGCAAGCCGAACTCAGCTAGCTGAACTTTTAGCCTCTCCAAAGCTTGATGGCCGATCAGACCGTCTTGCGCCGCAGTGTCCACTACTGCACATGTCGGGTTTGTCGTCAGCCCGATGAAGAAAGCCGCACTGTCTGACAAAATGTCTGGTGGCTTCAAACACTGCTGCCCTAGTGGCCTATCTATCACAGAACTGGAACTACTCAGATTTACTTCCAGNGAAAGCCGCACTGTCTGACAAAATGTCTGGTGGCTTCAAACACTGCTGCCCTAGTGGCCTATCTATCACAGAACTGGAACTACTCAGATTTACTTCCAGTCCCACGTCATCCTCCTGCACATCACAACACTGATCATCAGTATTTTCCCTGTGCTGATACTTTCGTGTTAAACCCCTACACGAAAACCCAAAACAACTACTAACACTCTGCAAGCTGCCTGGACTCTCGCCCAATGCCACATACCAACTTTGCTGGCTCGGCGCGCTGCTGGCTTTCGATGAACTAGCCATAGAGCTCTGATTGGATCCACGCTGTTGCCCACGTTGGTCAGGTGGGTTGGTGCACTCGCGAGCCCAATGCCCTATGAGCCCGCACCGGCCACATCTTGTTCTCAACTTCAGTTCTTCTATGTGGATTCTACGGCGGCCAGCAGCTTTTCCACTCGCCTTTCCCTGAGGACCCCGTCCTTTGCTGCCACCATAGTACTGCCGATTCTTCTGCTGTACGCTGATGGCTTTCCGCACTTCCTGATAAGTCGCCAGCGCCATTTGCGCTTCTTGCTCCTCGTAGATCTTGTCAAGGTCGCCCTCTTCAACGAGGATGTACTGCTCATCGTCAGCAGCGTCCAACTCGTCCTGGACAGATGGGTCATCACGTGGATCACCCTCCTCATCTTCGGCGCCATCCTGCAGGAACGTGCCAGCTGACTTGCTGGGCACAACAGTGTCCAGCTTTCGCAAACTGGAAGCCACGGTCTTCCAATCAAACTGGCCCTTGCTCCATGTTGAAAACTTCAAGTCCTGCGCCTCTGTAAGAGAAGTTTGACGATATGTCACATAGCCACGGGCTGTCTCATCCAGCTGAAGGCCCTCCTTTCCAAGGAGAAAGAACGCACGTTCCATTCTAATCAGGTATTCCTGAATGGTTTCCTTGCTTCCTCGAGGTGGCCCATAAACAGCTCGCTCAAAAGCCCTTGGCAAGCTCAGCTCTAAGTGCGGGGCAAAGTGACTACGTAGAGTAGACAGCAAATTGTCTACCCCCTTTTCACAGGCTATCTCTTCGAACTCTAGGGTGTCTGCAACAGCTCTTGCAACCCCCGTCAAATTGCGAAGAAGTCTGACTCCTCGCTTCTTTGACTCCAGCTCGGACTCGTACAGCCACAACTTCACATTCTTCTCATAGATCGGCAGTTGGATC
>BGPT01002481.1:2267-24328 GCA_003297045.1 Symbiodinium sp. clade C Y103 | reverse complement strand
CCTCGCGGAAAATGCTGGGTGCATGGCTTCGAGCAACCGTATGCCTCCGGATCTCGTCTTGCCCCATCAGAAGCCCTTCCATGCGCAAGCCAGCACTCTTGCCGATGGCCAGCTTCATAGTCTGTGCCAGCTGCTTGCGCTGCTGGAGCTGGGCAGCTTGGGCAGCAGGGACAACTTCAGTTGCAGAAGGTGGAGCTTGTGCAGCAGGCACCAATGTTCCTTCCACAATTGGCTCGCCTGGGCGTGGCCCTTCTTTCTCCTCAGCCTCGTTGTAGTCCTCAATCACTGGCGCGTCATCAGGAGGAACAGCAGTGACAGAAGCAGCTGCTTTAGCAGCAGGAGCTGCTTTGGCAGCNATCACTGGCGCGTCATCAGGAGGAACAGCAGTGACAGAAGCAGCTGCTTTAGCAGCAGGAGCTGCTTTGGCAGCAGGGGCTGCTTCGGCAGCAGGGGCTGGGGCTGCTTCGGCGTCAACGATCTCTGCAGCCTCCATTGCAGCCACTGCCGCTATCAGCGCTTCTGCAGGAGCCACACGATCTGCCATCACCAACCGCAAGAAAGCGCAGGCTGGAAAATGCAGGCTGGCGCAGCTTGGACAGCAATGGTGCTGGAATTGAATACTGAATAAACAAGTTGAAGCAATCCAAGCTGAGCTAATGAAAGATTTGGCTTACCCACGAACGCCATGATTTTCTACATCGCCCACTACAAACCCCAAGGCCAACCCAAGCCTTCTCCAAGCGCTGTAGTGGGAAAGGCAACGGCAGCAGGAGCAGCAAGGTCAGGCCTGAGCAGGNAACGGCTCAGAAGCATGCAACGATATGACCTTTCAATGCGGCACTATGACCCTTCAATGCGCAATTTTAAAAAAATGTGAATTTGAAAGGTCCTGAGGGTGCGGCGAAGGGTCAGGATGATGGGGAAGATGTGGAGTGTAGAGCCGCTTTGGCAGCGTGGAAGGCGAGGNGGGTGCGGCGAAGGGTCAGGATGATGGGGAAGATGTGGAGTGTAGAGCCGCTTTGGCAGCGTGGAAGGCGAGGATGGAAGCAACTACTTACTAAGTCAATTCTTTTGAATGAACAGTGGCTGCTAGGCACACAAAACAGGAAAAAATAAAAAATGTACAAATTGCCAACCTAGTCGATGCACATGAACTTCAACCAGCACAACAAGAAGCGCAAAGCCACTTTGGAACAAGCACTTCTGGCCCACCAAAAGAACAAGAAAATGTTCTGGGAAGTGTACAGCGGCAGCGGAAACCTTGCTGCAACAATGGCCGCTGAAGGATGGGAAGTGATGTGCTTCGACATCAAGAACGGCTGGAACTTTGAGCTAGCCCAACATCGCAGAGAATTTCTTCAACTTCAACAGCAAGTTTGCCCCAAATTTGTATGGCTTGCACCCCCATGCACTGTGTGGCCATCGCTCCAGAACTTGAATGTCTCAACCCCTGAACGACAAGAAGCATTGGATGCTGACAGAGACTTCCAAGAGGTGACCCATCTTCGAATGTGCAAGCGCTCATATCAACGTCAACAGCGAGAAGGCCGTCATGCTGGCCTTGAACAACCGAAGGATGCACTCTCCTGGAGAACCAAGACCCTAGAAACCATCAAGGGCTTCAATGCCAGTTTGGCTGCACTCTCCCTGATGAGAACTACATCGACCAGTACATCAAGAAACCTACGGCATTGCGACGCACTGATGAGGGTATGGCATTGGACTTAAGCCGACAATGCCCTGGCGACCACTACCACTTGCCCATTGAGGGGACCTCTCCTGGAATTGGATCCCGTGCAGAAGCTGCTGCTGAATATCTGCCTGTGATGTGCTACCAGTTCTGCCGGGCGATTGAACACATCTTTGAGTACAAGGGCAACAAAGACCACTTCTATATGCGGCCGACGACAACGTCGACGACCAAATGGCTGACGATGGCATTGACCCCATGGACATCTCCGAGTTGGAGCAAGCTGGCCAAGAACAAAAAGCCAACGCATTAGAGTTCTGAAAAGACTACATGATGAAGATTGGCAACATGCCCAGCGAACTGTGATGCGACTTCATCGCAATCTTGGCCATCCAAGCGAGAACTTGTGCGACTGCTACAGTCCAAAAATGCTGCCACAGCCCTGATCGAAGCGGCTCAACAACATGACCGTGCCCTTTGCGGCATGCACAGCCGTCCAACTGGAGTTCCTGTTTCCTCGATGCCAAGGAATACCACTTTCAACCATCGAGTCCAAGCTGACACTCTTTGGATTTCAGTGCCCGGACAACGTCGACAACAACCTGTGCTGATGATGTCAGATAGCACAACAAGATTGCTGGCTGCTCGGCATCTTCGAGACCTCCGAGGCATTCATCAAGCAGGTAGAAAGAGCCTGGATCCGAGACTTTGGTCCCATCCACATCTTGCAAGTGGACGAACACCGTGCTTGGTCCTCAGATGAGATGCGAGAATGGTGCACGGAGCAGGGCATCCAGCTGGCCATTTCACCTGGCCAAAGTCACACCAGACTGGCAATCCTTGAGCGACAGCATCAAGTGACACGACGTGCTGTGTCAATCTTCTTGCAGTCCAACCCCACTGTTGCAGCTGATGATGATGGCTTGATCACTGCCCTCAACTATGTGGCGCCGCAGATAAACCGGACACCCAATGTTTGCGGTTTTAGTCCGATCCAATGGACTTTGGGCTACACTCCTCACATCCCTGGACTTCTGATGGAGGAGCAGACAGGTGACAATCCTGCCCATCTTCCATCGCAGCGCTTCATGGAGAAGCTAAGACTCCAACAAGAAACTGCCAAAGCAATGCCTGAAGCTGATGGCGATCGACGACTTCGTCGCGCTTTGCTGCGCAAGTCCATGGGCAAGCAAGCAATCCTTGGACCTGGAGACCTTTACTACTACTGGCGTTATGCTCCTACAGGATCAACTGCCAAATTGAGATGGCGACGGCCTGCCACCGTCATCATGAGAGAGCCTGGCCTCAGCGGCCCCAACACTGATGTGCACTGGCTTGGGCATGGAACGGTCCTACTTCATGCAGCTCCTGAACACATCAAACCCGCACAAGCAGCTCATGACTTGAGCCAACAGCCCAAGGATCCCTTGACCACTGCCAAGGAGTCCTTGCAGAACATCCGCAACAGAGGCGTCACCAACTATGTGGACTTGGGCAAGACGAACAAAGCGCCGAAGAGATGAAGTGGAGACGGATGAAGAAGAAGGTGAAGATGACAGGGACACAGCACACATCCCTGTGACTGAGCTGCCGCCTGACCACTGGCAGACGAGCGATGTTGGGAGGATGTGGACTTGACGAGAAAGAAGCTCTACGTTCCAGCTCCTTGTGCAGAAGTTCCCATCCACCTCTTCAAGCCTGAGAGAGCACCTGCGAATCCGCAATGAATGGCGGGGACCTCAAGGTGATCGTGAACTTCACTATGTGTGGACTGGACTGGAACCACTACTTTCTTCATCGACACCAAGATGGCTGCGCAGGAAGATGGCTATGAGCCCACTACTCCAATGGACTCTGACCATGAGGAGCCAGAGGCGACTGATGATGCCCCGATGGAAGGATCTGGAACTGCTGGCCCTGCCACTACAACAACAACTGGCCATACCACTTGCAGTGCATTAGCGTCTCCATCTTCTGTTCCCCCTGGACTTTCGGGACATGCAGAGGAACCAGCTCCACGACCACATGAAGTACCAGTGCCAACATCTCCAATGAGCCTTGAGCAAGAACCTTTGGAAGAGCCTGGTGTCCCAGCCTCCACCACGGAATCAGACTTTCTGATTCTTCTAGTTCAACACCAAGTCTTCAAGCCTGAGAAAAAAGAGGCCTTTGCTGAACATCGAGCCAGGATTGAACGTCAAGAAACCTTGCTGCTGAAACTCCCTGAGGGCTATGCTCCACAGCGACATGAACCAGCAGATCGGGCCACACCATATTCCCAGCGACCGTTGGCTGAAAATGAGAAAGTGGACTTCGTCTTGGACGTGGACTTTCTGCCCAAGACTTCTCTCCCTGCTGGATGGTCCTTTGAGCACGGATTTCTACAGCTTGGAGAAGTTCAAGATGAGTGGCGCATCAAGGGCAACCACCTCATCAAGTACCACTACCTCGCCAGGGACAAAGAGTTCAAGCCGACTGCTGATAACTGCCCTGTGCCCCTGGAATGTTTGAGCAGACAGCGCTATACCAAGCTGTCAAATGGCCAACTGGTCCGTGACAAGTGGACCCGAAATCAACCTTGCCGAGTCACCTTTGGACCGGCTACAGCAGCTTCAAGCTCAACCCGTGCTGGCGAAAGACCGCCAAGGACAAGTTCAACTGCCAGACCAATGGAGCTGAATCCATTTACATGCAGGAGAAAGCGTTGGCGTCCTTCCTCGAGAACGATGTTTGGACTTTTGACGAAGAGTCCAACATCAAGCCTGGCCGACTTCTTCGAGCCAAGTTCGATCAGCCCTCGTGCGAAGGCACGATATATATGTCAAGGATATCAAGATCCTGACGCATTGAATGGATCCTTTGCGACTGCATCACCAACTCTGACAAGGCTGTCCCGGGGCATGATTTTAAGCATCACTTCACTTTTGGGCTTCTACCCCTTCACCTCTGACATCTCCACAGCGTTCCTCCAGGGGAAGAAGTACGACCCAAAGTCTGACCGCGAGATTTGGATTCGCTTGCCAAAAGACGCTGATGGTCTTCCTGGCTTACCTCCTGGCCATGGTAGAGTCATGAAACTGACAAAGCCACTGTATGGCCTGGTTGATGCGCCCAAAGCTTGGTTTGACGAAGCAGTGGGTCGTATCCTAACTATGGGTGAAGGAGCCATTTTTTAACATCCCCTCGACAGCTGCCTGTTCCTGGCTTTTGACAGAGCCCTACGTCCTGAAGAACCTGAAGATGATCCACCACGCTTGCTGGCGATCTTTGGCATCCACGTTGATGATCTCCTGGGATGCTGCACCGAGCAAGACCCAGTCACCAAGAAGCTGATGGACAAGCTTCGCGGAACTTTCTGTTTCAGAGAATGGCATTCACGTGCTGACCGTGACGAACTGTCTTACTGTGGCGCCAAGATCACCAAGATCGACAACCACCACTGGAAGATTCATCATGGTGAATACTTCAAGAACTGGGCTGTGCTTTGGTATGTGCTTTTGTGCTTTTGGTTTTTGGTTGGCTTGATGCCTCCACAAACTGCAGTGCCCCAGCGCATTAACTGCACTGGTCCCGGCTTGATGCATAAGGTAGTGATTTTCTTTGCTTAAACTTATGCTCCAAAAAAAATTGGAGCACAAGCACAAGGTAGTGATTTTTTTGCTTAAACTCATGCTCCCAAAATTTTTTATTGGAGCAAAGCAGTAGTGATTTTTTTGCTTCAACCTTTGCTGCAAAAAAAAAAATTGGAGCATAAGGTAGTGAAATTGTTGCTTAAACTTATGCTCCAAATCTTTTTTTGGAGCATAGGGTAGTGATTTGTTTGCTTCAACGCACGCTCTAAATTATTTTGGAAGGTATAAAATATGTTTTTTTGCTTAAACTTTTGCCGCAAAAAAATGGAGCATAGGTAATGCATTTTTCGCTTAAACTTATACTTGAAACAAAAATTTGGAGCATAAGGTAGTGAAATGTTTGCTTCAACTTATGCTCCAAATCTTTTTTTGGAGCATAAGGTAATGATTTTTTTGCTCAAATTTACTCTTCTTTTTTTTGGTGCATAGGGTAATGATTTTTTGGCCTCAACTTATGCTCCAATAAACTTTTTTTTGGGGCATCAGGTACTGATTTTTTTGCTTAGACTTATGCCCCCCAAAAAAAATAAGCATAAGGTAGTGAAATGTTTGCTTAAACCTACTTGCAGGCGTGCTGTTTTGTGTTGGCCCGGTTGCGTGTACATCACGCGCCCATTTGCAAGGAAGCGGCTTTCTTGCCTCACGCGTGTGCTCTATCGTGTTGCGCGCCGGGGCGCCGGGTTTTGCTTGGGCATCGAGCGCGTGCAGTTCTGCGCCGGGCACGAATAGGGCGCGCACGATACAGGTGTGTGCGCGCACGATTTTTAGCCAGGCACGCGCGCAATTTTAGACAAGTGTGTGCGCGCAATTTTAAATATCTGAAGTACACACGCTTAAGCATGCAAGCTCAGAATTGTGAAAAGTTGCACATTGCGAGGACCCTGCTGAGAGAGACACGGCATACGCCCTGCCTCCCTCAGCAGGGGGCACGCGCGCACGGTCGCTGAGAGGCACTTCTGGACCCCCTTTGAGAGAGGCATGGCATTTGCCTTGTCTCCCTTAAACAGTCTTGGGCGGTTTCGCCGGTTATCTCTCAACAACCCCGCGCGGGCCCACCCGTTGAGGGAGGCACGGCAGACGACCTGCCTCTCTCAACAGAGGCGGCTTAATATGAAGGCTTTTCAATTTATGTTTTTTATTTTTTTGCGTTTTTTTTTTAAATTTCGTTTTCCCAGGCGCCGGTGGCATTTGGCCAACACGGAGGCGGCAATTTCTTCCGCGGGCCGATATGCAGCAATTGGCGACATTTTGCGGCACAATGTAAGGCGCCTCAAATTTTTTTTTGGGGGCATAGGTTGAAGCAAAAATTTCACTACCTTATGCCCCAAAATGGTTTTTGGAGCATAAGTTTAAGCAAAAAAATCGCTACCTTATGCTTCCACAATTTTTGGAGAATAAGTTTAAGCAAACATTTCACTACCTTATGCCACAAAAAAATTGGAGCATAACTTTAAGCAAAATTTTCATTACCTTATGCTCCAATTTTTTTGGAGCATAAGTTTAAGAAAAAACGCTACTACCCTACGCTCCCAAAAAAGATTTGGAGCATAAGTTCAAGCAAGAATTTCACTACCTTATGCCCCAAAAGTTTTTTGGAGCAAAGGTTTAAGCAGAAAAATCACTGTTTTTTATGCTCCAATAAAAAATTTTGGAGCATAAGGTGAAGCAAAAATTCATTACCTTATGCTCCAAAAGTTTTTTGGAGCATGAGTTTAGGCAAAAAAATCGCTACCTTATGCTCCATTTTTTGGGGAGCATAAGCTTAAGCAGTTAATGCACTGGAGCACGGCGGCTTGTGGAGGCATCAAGCCAAGCAAAACCCAAAAAGACAACCAAAAAAAGCCGGGACCAGGGCAGTTAATGCGCTGGGGCACTGCAGTTTGCGGAGGCATCAAGCCAACCAAAAACCAAAAGCACAAAAGCACATACCAAAGCACAGCCCAGAGAAACAGAAGCCCATCACCATTTGCCAAGAATCGACTTCAAGAAGTACAACCAATAACTGATGGCGAGAGGACTTCTTTGAAAGCCCTTAATGAACTTTCATTGGACTGGGTTGTTTCATAGGTGGGGTTGTTAGTCAGTATTCTTCAAAAGTTTGTTTTGGTACGGGCACGAGGGCTCAGATTGGGTTGGTTTCGTGGCAAGTTGTGCTGCTTGATCCCATGTACTTTCACGATGTATGAGGCCGACGCCATCGATATATCCAATCAAAGTCAGGACACATGAATGGATGCAAGTCAAACCTCAAAAAGACATAGACTAAGCATAGTCAGGCGCTGGTCATGATGAATACCAATCCTAAGAAATCACTGAAACCACTTGCATTCCACCTTCCTGGCAGAGATGTATGGGAAAAGTTTTCCTAGTCGAAACAGGGCGCTTAGAGCTTCCAAAGTTTCGCCGACTACCTCACTGAGGTAGTCAGCCAAACGCCTATCCCCACCAGACCTTTGGATGATAAAGCCCAAGGTTAAAGTAGCCAATCATTGCCCTCCCTAGGCATATGTTTCTGGGGATGGGCTGTTTGGCCGACTGCCTCAGTGAGGTAGTCAGCCAAACTCTGGGGTGAAGGGTTGGGGAGTTTCGCCGAGGANAGGCATATGTTTCTGGGGATGGGCTGTTTGGCCGACTGCCTCAGTGAGGTAGTCAGCCAAACTCTGGGGTGAAGGGTTGGGGAGTTTCGCCGAGGATTTTATACGTTACCAGGGATTCCTGCAGTTATACTACAAGTGGATGCAAATGGTGGTAAAGCACCGGTAGCAGTAGTAGCACGGTAGCAGTAGCAGTGGTAGAAGCAGCAGAACTATAGGTGTTATTTTTGTTGAAAGGATTCAGATCTATAGTGATGCTGGTTGTGACNATGCTGGTTGTGACGCTATTTGGAACTAGTGCCCCAATGAAATGTGTTATATTCAGCAACAAGTGGCAGTTGCGGCTCTATCATGGGCAAAGCATGGGCCGCAGCAGAAATCAATTCAACTCTGCAAACAACCCCAGCGCTGAAACAACCAAGTGGCCTGAAAGTGCATTCCTTTTGGGAGCATTGCAATGGCCGAGCACTCAAACTGCTCCATGGCTACAAGCTGCTGGGAGCCTACTTGCAGGCAATGTGAGCAGTGCAACGACCTCTACTTTGCAGGAGGCCAACAAAGTGCTGCGCTACGCCAAGGAGAACCATGACGTTGGTTTGGAGTACAGGCCCATCAGTTCTTGCAAAGAAGATGTGACCTTCATAGCGTTTTCAGACGCAAGCTTTGCATGCAGAGCTGACCTTTCAAGTCAAGGCGGTTTCATGGTGGCGATGGTTGACAAGGCCACCGCGAACGGCGATCAAGGCTTTTACAACGCGCTGGATTGGAGGTCATGGAAATTAGCCCGAGTGTCAAGAAGCACACTGGCAGCAGAAAGTCAGGCTGCTTCTGAGGCCTCAGATTCCCTCTTGTTCACAACAACATTTTGGAATCTTATCTGGCGACCGTGGCTACCTCTGGACAACTTGGACGCTCCAAAGATGCAGAACGAGCCCCACTTGGTCGTCGTACGGACAAGCGCACTACGATTGAGGTGCTGGTGACCCAAAACAAACTGTCTTGTTCAGGCTCCACTACCAAATGGGTTCCCTCAGAACTACAATATGCAGATGGACCGACGAAACAAAGCGCAGCTCAACTTCTAGCAGAGCGACTTAGATCACACCTTGTGAAGCTGAAGAGCGATGAGACGTTCCAAGCTGCGAAGAAGAAGAGCCCCCAAGAGCGAAAACGTGCAGCAGAGATGTTTGCTGTGAAGCGCCCAGGCAGGGCTATGATGGCGATGTTTGCCATGTGCACGAATGCCTGTGCAGCTGCCATGACGAGTTTGGAACCACCCCACACCACCAACTATCACTTCATTGACCTCAACCTGGACTTCCCTGTGTTGCTCTTCCCCACAATCCTGGCCTTTGTCTTTGGCATCCTCCTGATGTATAGCATGAAGCCTATGTCCTGGACACCTTGGAGTACCTCCCGCGATGGCCCAGCTGAAGAAGAAACCCTTGAAGAGGTTAGTAGCCCAGCTGTGCGGTCGATTGGAGTGGAAACAGACTTCCACATGTGCGACGTTGTGCCGTTGGAGGACTATCTGAGAGAGCAAGCACGACTGGAATATCTCATCCGGTATGACTACGTGCTGCGCAACGTTCATGAAGCTGAAGTGGAACGATGGCAACGAGACATCAATCGAATGCATGATCACTGGATAGCCGAAAGGCAACAACTGGCTCAACAACACCAACGAGATCTACGAGAGATCACGCAGAATCCAGTGTACTTTACCAGGGGTGGAAGAGTATGGCATGCAGATCCGCGTTGCCCGAGAAGATTCTCCCAGCACGTGATCCAGCAGAGAGGATACTGCACACTTTGTGCTCATTTCCTTGGACGAGAGGCCCCAGACGATGAATTTACGCAGGCGACACAGAATGAGCCACAACCTGCAACGCAGGCGGCACAGAATATAGCTGGATCCTTTTTGAATTTTCTTCATCACACCTTTTCACCGGTGTGAATTGTGTGCTTCACAATTGAGCATACATCATTTCACCATTTCATTCCATGGCCCCTGCGGCCCAATTTCCCCATAGGGAGCTATCCAGCTAGGGAATCTCCATGGGCTTTTGAGCCTGGCGACGCAGCCTGCGGCCCACCGACGTAAAAGGCCGCCTGACCTTTGCAACTTGCACTTCGTGAGGCAAGGACCTGATTTGGGAAGGTTTCTCAATCAACAGGTAAGATTTTAAACATGATAAGACTTGGACTTGGGGTCCAAATTTCCAGACAACCCCTTTATCACTGCGGTGTAGCTAGGCTTCAAACAGCCGTTGAAGCAAGCAAGACTGCCAAGGCAGTAATGAAGGCTGCAAGTGGCGAATATACATGAAAAATCATAAACATATAATGAATATACGTTTCATGCACTGGAGCTCGCTGCACAAGACATTCACGCAGTTTCTCACACAGGGCCTGCAACCAAATCAGAATGCATCGTGAAGCTTGGACTGAGCTCACCTGCACAGGGCGATGAGTGCTCAATTGCTGAGCTGCTGGCAGGAGGGAAAGCTGTTGATTGAGCTGCCAGCAGTGCCGGAGCCAGCTAACTTGCCTACAAACACAAAGCACAGCTGCCATTTCTTTCAACAGAAGATGAGACCTTGCTGGGAGCTTTCTGAAGCTGAGCCCTAAACAGCAACTGGTCGCAAGGCAGCTGCCAAAGCAACCGCCCAGGCAGGTTCCTGCCTGAACTGGTGAACAAAATGACAAATCGAATACATGAATTGCAGCGATGGACCTCTGTGCACATGCTCAATATGCATGTATTGAATAATAAAAAATATAGCATAAATAATATGAATGAACAGTGCCCAAAAACATCCTGATCATCCTGACTGGTTGGTTGATAGGTTGGGGGATGCATAGTTACGTAGTATTGGCTCACAGTGGATGACCACAAAGTAGGTAGTAGTGCGTTACAACAATGCATTGTAAAATATTGCAAATATACGTATGTAATTTGTAATTGGTTGTACTTGCATATACGCGTCACATACCCATGAGCCATCAACCACCGAGGTTTTTGAGCATTTCTCACAGTGTCTGGGATCAGGACGGCAGATAATGGCGCTGAGATCAAACCACCCATCGTTGCCTGGCCGTCGGTCTTCAATCTGAATCTGTCACTACTTGCCTCTCGAAAGGGCTAGCAGCGGCTAGCATGCTCGTATTCATTGCACATCCCTTTTCACTTCTAAAATATGCCACGTGGCAACTCAAGTGGTTCTATGATCAACTCATTTCCGATTCTGTGAGAGTTTTCCAGCTCGCCGCATACCTATTTGCCCCAAAATTCTGTTTGCTCGAAAGGAATGGGGCCCTCCCAAATATCAAGCCCAAAAAGCAGGAATTGACCGGTCCAGCCTAAATCCAGCATGCTGTCTGTCGCAGCTACACTACTCTTGAGCCGAACAGAATTCGAGCACTCAGCGTTTAACTTCTGAGCTCATTAAATACTTATCATTTCAAAATCAACATTCCGTCGCACAAGTTGACGACCAGTTCCGGATGAAAAACTAAGTGTCTGACGGGAAAGAGCAATCAGAGTCACTGCTAGATTGGAGCTCCAAAGGAGCTTGAGAGAACGATGGCAGGCATTTGTCCAAAGTCTTGATTTCGGTCATATGCAAACACATCAAAACACATCACGTTGCATATCCTGCAGTGATTTCACCAAACCATTCCCTTTTTACTTTTTTTGCCAGCTGATCTTGTTCTTCAGAAAAATGAATTCATTCAAGTCTCCGCATGGCTCGGCCTCAATGAGCGAAAGACGAGGTAAATGTTGGCGAGATCAAGGAGGCAGCATCGCATGAACCCGTATAGAATGGGCTGGTACTGCTAGCTGTGATGCTGCCGCTATAGCCTGCATCGCAGCTGCATCCAGTGGCCACGTCCATGCCCGTGGAATGGCTGGGGCAGGCCACAGGTGCACAGGTGCTGTTGTAGAGCAGCCCTTTGGTTNCCTGCATCGCAGCTGCATCCAGTGGCCACGTCCATGCCCGTGGAATGGCTGGGGCAGGCCACAGGTGCACAGGTGCTGTTGTAGAGCAGCCCTTTGGTTTCTTCACGTCCGAAAGTGGTGTAATCTGTTCGTGGCCCTCCACGCACTGTACCATCTATTCTGAAGATCTGCATGGTGTAGCCCGACTCATGTGACACGGAGAAGTGCCTAGAGTCCACATCACCGAGACGAAACTTTCCAAACTGCACGAAGCGGTCCCCCGAGGTCACACCAATCGGCAATGCCAGGGTGGGTTTCGACCACAAGNGACCACAAGTTGAAGCTAGTCCTGGGTCCAGGATGAATGGTTCCGTCAGAGCGGAAGATCACAATGGTTTGACCTCCGGAGTGAGAAATGGAAAAATGCCCGTCATCCACTTGGCCGAGACGAAATTCTCCAAGCTGCAGGAAGTGATCTCCCCATTTCACCTTTTTATCATCATACTCACCTTGACAGTCCCAAGCGCCCCAGGAAGTTCGTGGCCCTCCGTGACGCGTGCCATCACTGCGGTAGATCATTGGGGTCTGACCATCTCGATGTGAAATGCTGAAGTGATNTGGTCCGTTGGTGCAAGTGCCAAAGTCCAGGTTGGACAACGGCGGGGCCTTTGCGATGGTGCCGCTGAAGCCGGCCAAGCAAAGGCAGCCGCTATCCACGTCGTTTCCAGCTGAGTTGGCAGGACAGGCAACCGCAGTACATTCGCCCTTGTAGAAGGGTGCAGACTGAGTAGCCTCAATGGTGCCGCTATAGCCCGCTTCGCAGGTGCATCCAGATGGCACGTTGGCGCCCTCTGAGTTGGCGGGGCAGCCCACGGAGCTACAGGACCCTGTGTAGTAGGGGCTGCTCCTGGAGGCACTGATCTTGCCAGAGAAACCTTCCTTGCACAGGCAACCATTCGCGACACTCTTGCCATCGGAACCTGAAGGGCAGGCCACTGGTTCGCAACAGGCCTCTCGCGTGGAACCCACCACATCGTCGCCCGTTGGCTGCCAACCTGCACCACAGTCGAAACTTGCGCACCTCTCCTCTGAACAGGTTGGACCTCCAGAGACGGCGTTGTTGTCCGAGACGATCGTGGCAGTACTGTCCTGCAAATGGCATCCGCCATTACTCCACCAGGAGAAATGTGCGCATCCTTGCACTGAAGCGCAACGTTGCATGCATTGCTCGATTCTTCCCTCCCACGTGCGGCTTTGGCCAGCCATGTCGAGCGGCTGCCACTTCGTGTCGTTCTTGTAGCAAGTACCTGGCGGTAGCCATGTGGTGGTTGTCGTTGTGGTTGTCGTTGTGGTGGCGGTTGTACCTCCAATGAGCCTGCATCGGTATGCATCATTTGTTTGCCTGATATCGCCTTCGGACAAACCCCTTCGTTGTCCCACCACAGAGTTGTACTCTGAAGGAATCGTGTTGAAATAGTAACCATCGTTGATTGTATGATCGGAACTTCGCAAAGCCCAGCGAGAATAGTGCATCACGCTGTCGAAATCATACGGGGCATATCCAACTTGAGGATCTGTTCCACGAGCCAAATAGGCTGCACTGTCATCTTGAGAACCTGAATAGACCTTTTCCGAAGGAAGGTACTGCGACTTCCAAGAACTGTCGACATTTTGCCAAAAGACTTGAAGATGTGGTCCGTGGCCCTCGTACTCTGTTGCACCATCTGGTCGCATTTGCTTGTGATACATACCCAAACAATGTCCAATCTCGTGGATGATGTTTCCTTTGTGGTTCAATGTGTCGCACCATCCCATGTTGACGTAGCCCGTTGTGCTCGGTCGTCCAATGGTGGCGCTGCACGAGCTGCTCTGCTTCTTCACCCAGATGAAGGGATACTGGGCGTCCGGATTCTCGATCAAGGCGACGCACGTATGGCGCCGCCATTCGGCTGCAGCCGCTTCGAAAGCTTCTCTCATCTTTGGAGTAGAAGTCTCCGGGTGATACTTGTACCGCACGATCACATACTCTTCCCATTGCGGCGTCATTCCTTCTGGGGCCACGGTGGTTCGTTCAATCCAAGGACGANGAAGTCTCCGGGTGATACTTGTACCGCACGATCACATACTCTTCCCATTGCGGCGTCATTCCTTCTGGGGCCACGGTGGTTCGTTCAATCCAAGGACGAGCGCCTTGACATCCGTCAATGTCATCGCATAATCTGTGCCATGCAGGGCCCTCTGTCCAACTCGCATTCCCTCCATGCTGGGTCAATGCAGGTTCCTCGTNCGCCTTGACATCCGTCAATGTCATCGCATAATCTGTGCCATGCAGGGCCCTCTGTCCAACTCGCATTCCCTCCATGCTGGGTCAATGCAGGTTCCTCGTCCTCCGCATCAAGCAACCCTCCTGGCCCATCCTCTTCATCTCCCTCGTCCAACAGTCGGCCTTCGATCATGAGTGAGGGATCAAAAAAAATATTCCAGATCAAAAAAAACATTAGGATCAAAAAAAATTATTGCCTACTCAATCTAAATTGAATGGTGGGTTAGGTTTATGTTTTTCTTGATCTGCAATAGTTTTTTTTGATCCCTCAAGTCCAAGGGAGATCAGGATGCTGCCGGGGTTGGCTCGAAAGTCGAAAGCATCAAAAAAAAATATTCAAGGCCAAAGATAGACATCACATTCAAACGTGCTGCTCACTGGGTGGTCAGTTGCTTCCCGGCCCTTTTTTTCAACCCATAAAACTGTTATCAGAGCGCCGATCTAATCCGAGGTGTCATGTGCTGGTTTAAGACATCTTTAGCTTTTGGTTTAGGGTTTATTTTGGGTTGGTTTAGGGTTCATTTTGGAGGGTTGGTTTAGGGTGTATTTAGGGTTGGTTTAGGTTCTGCTTAGGGTTTATGTAGGGTTGGAATACGGTTTTTTTAGGGTTTATTTAGGGACACAACATGTACATACAAATAACTATAGTTGCGTGGGTGTAAATAAACCTAAACAGTTATAAATGAATACATACATAATACAAAAAAAAATATATATATATATATATATATACGGGTAGAGTAATAAGTGTGTTTACAAGTGTGCAAACTTGGACTAAGAAAAAAAAACGGGAGGGGGGATTGGGGGAGGGCTGAAGAGGGGCAGTAGCGTCCTATTCAAGAAAGCTAGGATCAGCTACAGCGTCTTCTGAGGCTGCCAGCACTTCTTTTAGACTGACGGGCTTTAGCCAAGTCAGTGCTGTAACAAGCCTACAGACTGTACTCTAGAGTCTCTCTTGAGCCTTGACAGCGTATATAAAGGGTGCTCAGTGCTCATGCTATCATGCCGTTGGCATAGGTCCAAAACAAAAACACAGGCGCAAATTCAAAAGCAATGAGTTGAGCACTTCGCTTTGTCGGACCCATTTGGGAACATTTTCCAGCAAGTAGTGTGCGCAAAACATAGCGGAGTGTGCGCAAACTAGTCACTGTACACATGACATACGCAAAAACAATATCGTGAGATGTCCATTGGACATGTCAAAAAGAAACACTGAATCAGCTCTCGAATTATTTTTCGACAAGGTGCGGATGCACGCTCGGTCTTGGCAAATGCGCAAACGGTGAAATGTTTGAAAGTGGTAAAGTGAAAATCTTAGACATTATCTCCATTTGCTCAGGAGTAAATGTCTTCAGAAATAAAATCGGAGATAGTTCGAAATGAAATCTTTTTACACGCGCTGTACAGAGAAAAATCAGAATGCATTATCTTCTGTGCTAAGAAGTCTATGCTCATCGGTTACGAAGCTTCCACGCTTGGGATGAACTTGATGAAGAACCGCCATAGCCAGATCCTTGACCACGGCCACGACCACGACCTCGATGATGGGTTTGACTAGCTTGATGACGTTGACCTTGTTGTTGCCACCAGTCAGTATACTGTCATCACGTTGTAACCAGTCTTCCCATTTGTCGTTCAGATTGAGTTCCTCTTGGATAGTATTCATAATATAGTTTCTCCAGGAACTTCTGTCCAACCATGGACCTTCATCGTCTTGATCATCCTGTTGCCGCCACTTTTCTTCATCTTGTTGTTCATACTTCTTCCGACGATTTGCTCTTTGAATATCCTTCCTTGTTTGATTCCTCTTGTGATCTTGGTTTCTGGAGGGACAAACTGTCGAGCTTCTTGGTTTGCCAAGTCGGAAGGTGAGAGATGAACCAGTAAAGGAATGTGGGAATCCTCGTCGTTTGGATAGATCGCGGACGCCTCCTCGGGCACGCCCTGCCACTGAGCGGACGGGGCGGACACCGTTTGGGCCTTACAAAGTTAAATGTAACGGCGAGGGGGCGGGGGGAAGGTGCAAGAAAGGGTGCAGGAATTGGTTTTTGTTGGGGGAAGCGTTGTAGCATGGAATTTGTCCACACGGGGCGCTTCGCCATAAAATTATGCTATGAGTCTGGCCCCGGAAATTGGACCGCGGAACTGTACCACAACAGCCTTCCACACCATGTCCCCTTGTGCAAACCCACAGGAGCAAGCTCGACTGTCATGTCATGTCTTCAAACGAGAGAATAGCTTCAATCACTGGCGCGCGGATTTTTTTTCTTTGACAAGCAAGGTTTGGAAATATCTGCAACATGCTTGGGCAAGACACGTACACGTGAATTAATTAAAGAAAGGTGCTTCCTTTCTACAAGTCGTCATTACTTAGAAATTAATTTCCATGGCCGAAACAGCCATTTGCTTGACCGGTGCAGCCATTGGCTTGGCCGATGCAGCCAATTGTTTCGCCGATGCAGCCATTTGCTTGGCCGATGCAGCCAGAATCTACTTGTTATTAAACATGTTTCCTTTCTCATTCATCCACTTGATTCCTTTCCTCCTTTGAATTTCAAGTCGGATAGTCGAGGCCAGGTTGTTTGCGGATGGCTACATGCTGGTCTGAAGCAGCTTGTATTTCCGATAGAGCTTTTCCACATGGAACTTTTTAGGCAAGTAATTTTGCACTAGTTTGGCACCAGGTTTAATGACCACATTGGCATTGCTACGGCGTGGGCGTTCTGGGGGCGGCATCATTGTCACTAGTAGCAATTGGTCATCTATATCCATTTGAGCCTTAAAAGTCAGTCTGCTTAGAAAATCAAGTTCGGAACGTGCAAACAAAAAAATACCCTCCAAAACTCCCTCCCAATTAATTAGAAGCTGTTATTATCTTGTCCATGTCGTTGTTTTGGTGAGACAAGCAGCTTATTTTTTTTGCGCCGACCAAATGGCACAGTCAAAACTGCTTAGGTCCTAAGCTGAGCCGAAGAGGAAAAGGCACAATGGCCGATGCAGCCACATCACTTCAACTGAAATCTTTTTTGTTTTGTTACTTGAGACACACACCACATCGATGCCCACATACTCAGCCGCACGAGCCGGATACTTCCTCACATACCGGCGGCTGGTGTCAATGGGCATTGCGCTGGCCGAAGCAGCCAAAGATATGTGGCCGAAGCAGCCGGTTTGTCGGCCAATCGCCGGAGACTTTTGAGACTAAAATTCGGGCGAACAAGTGAAACCTACATTCGTAAGGAAAGGTCACACCGACCTCTCCTTAGGAGCCGCAAGGACGACCCCGAGCTTCCTAAGGAGATGACAAAGAGATGACAACCCCTTCTACAACAGTACTACTTAATGGTATTTCAGTTTCGCCCTCTCTTCGTCATCTCCTTCGGAGCCGCAAGGACGACCCCGAGCTTCGGAAGGAGGTGACAAACCGCCCTCTCCTTAACTGTTTTTTTACAAAACGACCCTTAGGAACCGCAAGGACGTCCCCGATTTGGGCCTTAGGAGGTTCAAGGACGTCCCCGATTGAGGGGCCAAGCTACTAGTTAATTGCAATTCCGGTGGTTCATTTCCCCGTAGGAGGTTCAAGGACGTCCCCGATTAAGGGGGGAAGCTATCCGGATTTAATTCCCGAAGTTAATTTTCCCTTACTATAGTGCTTGGAAAAGTTATAACTCCCAGTTATAACTAGGACTTAGGCCAAAAGTTAAAACTCTAACTTCAAGATGACTTTTTATAACTTTTTGAAAGGCCTGAATTTTTTCACCAAAAAGCGATAAAATATGTGAAGATTATAGTGGTGTAGATAAGACCGCTGGCGGCGTGTAATTTTTAAGCGGCTTATAAGATAGGTTTTTGATGTTTTTCCTTCGTTAAAAGTGTTCATTTCAGCGGTATAGATGAAAACCGCTTACTGTTCTGGTTTGTGAGGATCTGGCTACATCATTGTATTATATATGGTTGAGACTGTGTGTCATGAATGTTGCTGTTTACCATGATATGTACATTCTGTTCATGTTTAACTGAGCCACATGTCACTTAACAGGCGGTGTTTTTTGAACCGCTCTGCATATTTCTTTTGCTCTCAGCTTCGCAGCATCTGGTCGCAAATATGAAAAGAGATGCCCCTGCAGAAGATCCACCTCTTCCGACGAGGCTGGTTTTTCACGGCCAACATTGTATATTATGAATACAGTTCTGGAAATGTCCACGGGTCAACTGTATGCCCTCGCGGCAGGCTGAAGCGTCCGAAGCATGAGATTCCACAAGTTGTAGTTTCGTGCTGCTGGTGCTGTCATGAGAACCAGCTCAAATGGAAGACTGTCTTGTTTAATGGCAAGACGCGTTTGTTTCTTAGCTTGATCAAGTGGCCATCGGGGTTCAGGTATGTTGATGGGAATGCTATTTTGTGTCAAAGAAAAAGAGGAAGAAAAAGAGAACAAAATCTGAAAAAAAACAATTCTATATCACAGCAAACGCATTTAGATGAAATAAAGGATATATATAGATATACTTTGTATTTGTCAATGAACTCAGGACTCCTTTGGCCAGTGACGATGGAGGAGCGGGAGATGATTCGAGAGTACTTGTGGGAAAGCTTGTGAGTGAAGCAGTGGATGGAGATCTTCGGGGAAAAAAGGAGTGAGAATTTGTGGATACCGGGGTTGGGTAGCGGTGGCAACCGCTTGAACATGAAATCAACAAGTAGAACTCCTGTTCGACTTGAAATTGTAAGTTAGCGGCATTTGTTTGATTTCAGGTTTGATATAAGGGATGATGTTATAGATGAATATCTGTAGGGTATCTATAGCAGGCACTGTAGCGGTCACACAACCGCTGTAGCGGCGGTCCTAACCGCTAGAGCCGTGTATGTCTCCACTGGATATACAGCGGTCCTGCTGAAGCCGCTTTACATGTTTTTTCTACAGCTGTGAAGTATACAGAATGTTTATATCTATATCTATATATATATATATATTTATTTATTTATTGTTTCCCAATTCCAAACCCAATTTTTTTTTGTGTGGAGAGCATTCCTCGATATATGATGAGTTCATGCCATTGTTTTTCATGTCAAGGCTGCCTTAGGCGCCATGGTTGCAAGCTTTGTGAGGGCCTTGCAGGCCACCGATAAGTTTGTGGATCAGATCTCTGGTTTGTCCACGGTGGCCAAGGTGGAACATGCCAGGGTGAAAGTGTTGTGCGACTTGGTCGAGAAGTTGGCCCCATGGAAGGCTGAAGATGCAAGCGCCGCCTGTGCAGCCATCAATACCTGTGTGGCATTGAAGATGGGTTCCAGGCGGAAGATGTTGGAGCACTTCACTGACAAGATGGTCCTTGAAGAGGGTGTGGATGAGGAAAAGGCTGAAAGTCCTTCTCCTAAAGCTGGGTCCAAGTTGCAGAACTACACCAATCTGGCTTTGTTTCTTCCCAGTGACCTATGGGAAGCGTTGCTGGACCCCAAGCGGCCTTCCTCCGATTGCTTGATGCTTCTTTGCCATCATTCTCACCAACTTGGTCTTCTACGTCCCTGTGAACGAACCTGTGCTGCAATCACATGCTTAGGCTTTTGGAATGTTTGGCGACGTCGGGTCGATCTCCACACCAAGCAGCACACTGTGGAGATAGCCAAAGCGACCATCAAGTCTTACCTTCAACACTACGAGAAGCAGAACCCCCTGAAGCAGTGCCATGTGTTGAAGAGATTGCCAAAGAGAGTGGCTGATCTTCCTCCTGGTCTCAAGTGCCTGTTTGACAAGAACCCACCAGGAGTTGCAGATGATGAGGCGGTGAGACACTCACAGTCCATGCCTTGCCGCCGATCGCATACTGCGGCAGGCGTCTCTGCCGTGCAGGCTGCTGCTGCTGTGGCCTTGGATGCGAAAGGTCAGCTTGTGCCAGCGACGACCTTGCGCGCTATGAAGTCTGAGGATGACCTTTCTTTGGCCATGCTTCCTGCTGAAGAGCGTGAGGAGTCCAATGGCACCTCTGCTTTGTGTGGCTCCGCTCCAGCTGAGAGGCATGATGCTTGCAGGCAGTTGGTTCTTGTTGAACCTTCAAAGCCAGCAGGTGTTGGGATTGCTGCCATCAAGCCTTCCAAAGGAAGGCATGGCGGTGACAAGAAGAATGTGAAGTCCACTTTGGAGGATCTGAAAGCTCCAAACTCAGCAGTTGTCGAGATTGCTGCCATCAAGACTCCCAAACGAAGACATGGCAGTGACAAAGACGATGTGAAGTCTACTTTGGACGACCTGAAAGCCAAGTTGAACGCTCGCAGAGGAGCAGTGGAGAAGTCTGCGCCCGCTGCCAAGAAGAAAACGAAGGCAAAGGCCAAACAAAAAAGGAAGAAGGTGGAGCATGTGGCAGTTGAGCCGGATTTGGAGACGAACAAGGTCCAATCAAAAAATTGCAAGAAGAAGCCCGAGAAAGCGGTCGCTACCGCTGCAGGGGAGGAGCAAGAGCTCGCAGCGAAACCAAGAAAGGCAAAAAGCCAAGGGAAAGGTCTGACAGCAGCCCAGAAGAAAAGCAAGTCGAAAGCCAAGACAGGATCAAAAAACAAGGGCAAGACAACAATCGAGCTGAGTCAAGAGGAACTCTCTGCACTCATTGCCCGAGTTTCTTTCCCTGACTGGTTCTCTTGCAAGAAAGCCTTGCTGCAGAAGTTCCCTGACGATACGGAGAAACGTTACACCAGCCGGTGTTACCACAGGGTGAAGGACTTTGAGATTCAGGACGGCAAGAGGGATGATGATGCCAAGAATTTGGCACGGGCCATGCACAAGCATGCCAAGGGGATGTGGAATTCCATGTTTCCTTCTGGGGCTCTTGTGGAGTAGCTTGTCAACATAGTGTTTCATTTTGTGCGTTTTTAGCGCGTACTGTGCTGATCGAATAATTTGCTAGCATAATTCGTGCTCAGTTTGCTTTCAGGTGTTACCAGTTGATCATTGGCTTTTCAACACCTGGGGGGAAGGGCAAAAATGCTCCTTGCTGCGTTTGTGTTCAGCGGTGTGCCCGCTATATATGTACAGAGGTGTTTTGATCAAGCGGTTCTAACCGCTATATTTGCATAGAGGGACTTATATGAAGCAGTGTGTCCGCTATATGTATATACTACTAGCAGTGGCTTTATGCCGCTATATCTTGGGATGTCGAAAAGACATGCAGTGAATTGGGAAGCGGTTTTGCCGCTAAATATGAACATATAATATGAAAGTTTGTATTCTTCTCCGCTATTGCATTTTCAGGAGGTTTTGTATATATATATATATACTAGGGTCTGATGACTTAGGCATTATGGGCTCTGATGACTTAGTGAACCGTGGTACCTTCTGGTCTAAGTCATGTGGAGTGAAGAATTTCCCTGCCGACATGCCAAACTATAACAAAAATTCCTTTGACACCCCACTTTCCAAGCAACAAAAACCTCATGACTTAGGACGCCTTTTGTTGTTTTTTACCATAAGTGTTGCCTAAGTCATATCTCTCGCGCGAAGGCTCTTGTGAGCTGTAGTCAAAACTTACGAAACAAGTTGCAAATGCAGGGATGGAAAAGATGCAAGTTGTTTTCCGGCATGTCGGCAGGGCAATTCTTCACTCCACATGACTTAGACCAGAAAGTGCCTCTATGATACACCAAAGTCAGTAGGGGCGCCTATGCCTAAGTCATCTCAGCCTGGCATATATATATATATATATATATGTGTAACAAGATTTCCTTTGAAGGGGTCCTCAGGGTGAAACGGATCCCTGGGCTGCACGCCACGCGTGCGCGTGCGAAAAAAGCACCTAAAATGTACCATTTCTAGCTCACAACTGTCCTATCTCATGTGCGTTTCAGTGGCCCACCTGTTGCCTTTGTTGCCCTGGTGCCATGTAGAATTTC
>BGPT01002480.1:25019-78781 GCA_003297045.1 Symbiodinium sp. clade C Y103 | reverse complement strand
TGTTCCTGAATTTGCTCTGTACGGCAAGTGCCCTACAGTCTGGCCAATCCTTTGCCCGGTTCTACTTCGACAGCTCGGCCACACATGTGGACCGAGAATATGGGTCGGGGATTGAGCCAGACTATGTTCCGGGGCCACTCTTTTGCCCTACGGCTGGCACCAGAATCGGTGAAGCGAGCCATCCTGGCCCTGTCCCAGNTTATGAACCTGGAGAATTGATTCAGCAACAAGTTTGGCTTCGCTACGGATGGCGCAATGCCCAGACGATTGCCACTGAACTCTTCCATCATGAACGGACTCCAACATGCAAAAACACCAATGAGCGCGATCAGATATGGCTTTCACCTGAGGCCATTCAACTTTTGCGGGCAATTGCCCTGCAAGATGTTTTTGCGGATCATCGTGTAGTACAAGTTCAACTACATATACCGACCATGTCCATCAGCACCTTGCGCTGGCCTCGCCCAGCTGCTCTTCCTTGGGATCAGCTGTGTCTTGATGAATGGGATCCACAATGTGCAGTGCACCCCAGTGATTTTGATGATTCCACTGATTTTGTGAAACAGTGGGCTCAGGGATATGAAGAGGCGATCTCTCAACTTCATCATGATCAACATGGCACTGCACTCCATNGATGATTCCACTGATTTTGTGAAACAGTGGGCTCAGGGATATGAAGAGGCGATCTCTCAACTTCATCATGATCAACATGGCACTGCACTCCATCCCAAACGTAGAGGTAGAGCTCAACGTCTGGAACCTGAAAGCCAGACCATAGCTCCTACTTTTTGTAAACCCAGTCGTCAAGGCGAAGTTTGCTTGCAGAGTTCTTTAGTTGGTAAGGCTGTCCGAAATTGGTACAAACAATTGCGACGTCTTCAGAGCCTTTGCCACGCAGTTCGTGCGGCCAAACAGACGGCAGCTGCAATCAGCTACAGAGCATCGCTTTGGACTGCCATTGTCTATGCGAAGGGGTTTTCGCCTTCATTCCCTGCTTGGTGGCGTCAGCGTGAATCACCAAGTGAAGGGGCACCCTTGTTCTGGCCTGAGGCACTTCCTGATGATGCGGATTTGGTTCACACTCTTTACCATGATTTCCACCTGCACTTTCGTGCTTTTGAGACCTGGCATCTAGCTGAACGACAAGCAAGTTTGCGGATGAAGTATGAGGGATCACTTTCTTCCATTTTCAGTGACTTGCGTGATGAACCCAAAGCTAGTATTGACCATGTTTGGAGGGAGATCAGTTACCAGGTGTTAGCCATTGATGCGACCACCAACCAGCTCATGCTTGACAAGGAAATTTCTTTGAAACATGATTCTCTTTGGTTTCATGATGGAACTCAAGTTCCTGTTTCTCACATTGATGGTGCCGTTTGCACAGTTGGCTCCACTGATGTTTTTGAGATTACGGATGAGTTTGTGCAGCGTATTTTCGTCTCTGACACGGATGATGTTTTGGACTCATTTACACAGCACTGGATACCACGCTGGAATCAACTTTCTGAACTTCCAGCGGATGTTTGGGAGCGGGTTGTCAAATTTACTCAGGCGCACATGCCTAGAGTTCCTTTTTCCTTGCCNACCACGCTGGAATCAACTTTCTGAACTTCCAGCGGATGTTTGGGAGCGGGTTGTCAAATTTACTCAGGCGCACATGCCTAGAGTTCCTTTTTCCTTGCCCGTCATTGATGTGGATATGTGGCGTGCTGCTGTGAAGAGATTCAAACCCCGAGCACCAGACGGGATGTCCAAGCAGGATCTTCAGAATATGCCCAGCGGCTACATACAGCCTTTCCTGGATCTTCTTTCTCTCTTGGAAACTACGGACTTAGCTTGGCCTGAACAGCTACGCTTTGGAACTGTGATTGGACTTGCCAAGCGCAGCGATGCGCACGAGGAGGCTCATTACAGACCGATCACTCTCTTTTCAACTTTGTTTAGATGTTGGTCGAAGCTCCGTACCCGTCATATGATCTCACAGCTTGCACAGTACATGCCACCAGAAGCCCTAGGTTTCTTATATACCACATCGAGAGGCAGCCGAGATATGGCTTCTCCTTCAAGGTCAAGTTGAAGTGATGCTTGCGCTTGACCAGCCATTTTGCGGCTTGAGTTCTGATGTCAAGAGGGCGTTCAATCATGTTGGGCGCAGACAGATGTTCCACATGGGTTCTCACCTTGGCTATCCATCACCTCTGCTGAATGCTTGGGAGAAGTTTCTTTCAACTTTTCAGCGCAGATTTGATGTTCGAGGATGTGTGGGACCAGTCATGACCTCTGATTCCGGATTCCCAGAAGGTGACCCTTTATCCATTGTAGCTATGCTTACAGTGAACTGGGGATACCATGTCTATATGCGGGTCTTGTTCCCAAAGTTCAAGCCTTCAGCTTTGTGGATAACCTCACTTTGGCAGCTCGTGAAGCCATGACGGTGATCCAAGGGCATTTTGCTATGCTCTCGTACCATGAGCTCTTTGGTCTTACCATGGATGCCGAGAAAACCTATGTTTGGGGGCTCACCACATCACTGCGTCATGCTTTGCTTCAATTGGGTTTTCACTGCCTGTATGATGCTAGCGAACTTGGAGCCTCTATGAGTTATGGAGCCAAGATCAGGAATCGCTTCATCAAGGCGAGAGGGACTGGACTGGATGAGAAATGGCAGAAACTCAAGCGGTCCTTTGCACCTCTTGCTCAGAAGCTGTCCGTGTTGCCAAAAGTTTTCTGGCCAAAAGCCTTGCACGGCTCCCCAGCATGTGTTGTGGCAGATGGCTACNTCCTTTGCACCTCTTGCTCAGAAGCTGTCCGTGTTGCCAAAAGTTTTCTGGCCAAAAGCCTTGCACGGCTCCCCAGCATGTGTTGTGGCAGATGGCTACCTGTTGACTTTGCGACGTGCTGCCACCAAAGCATTGCGGATCAGCGGCGCTGGCGCCAACCCTCTGCTGCGCTTGAGCCTTTCAGCGGAGATGAAAAATGATCCTGGCTTCTATCAGCTCCATCATACTGTGATGACCTTGCGCCGCATCGCACGCAAGTCTCCGGATTTTGTGCCAATGTGGCGACTCTGGATGTGTGTCTTTGATGGACGAATCTTGCCTGGCCCTTTTTCCAAGTTGCTGACCTGTTTGAGTCAAATTGGATGGAGCCTTTTGGACCCTCCCTTGATTCGTGACCATGAACAACATGTTTGGAACCTTTTCCATGTGGATGCCAAGACCTTGGATTTTCTTTTGCGTGATGCTTGGTTTCAATACATTGCCTCACAAGTCAAGCACAAGACCATGCATGATTTGGTAGGCATGGACTCCTACCTCACTGTGATAGATGTGCAAAAGCTTTCAGCCACAGAACGTGCTCTGCTTTCTGCATTACATTCTGGTGCTTTCATCAGTGCAAGTGAACATGCACGATATGACAGTGAGAAGCTGCACATTTGTCCTNCTGGTGCTTTCATCAGTGCAAGTGAACATGCACGATATGACAGTGAGAAGCTGCACATTTGTCCTCATTGTCAATGCGAAGATGATCGGGCTCACTGGCTGATTTGTTCGCGGTTTCGCTCTTTGCGTCTTTCCATTGACAATTGGTACCCTGACAATGTGGAGCTGCCAGCCTGTATGACTCATCATTTGCTGGTACCTCGTTTGCCTGATTTGGTTCTCTGGCGCAGTGTGCTCTATGACTTGCAGGACGGTGAAACTAAGTTTTTCTATTGTCCCTCTAATGGTAAACCTCAACATGTGTTTACGGATGGTGCTTGTTCTAATGCCGATCACCCCTGCCTACGATTGGCTTCGTGGGGAGTGCTGAGCGCCACGGATGGAGAACCTGTATGTCTTGGGCATCTTGCGGGCATCATGCAAACGATTGACAGGGCTGAGCTCACGGCTTTGGTTATGGCCACCAGATGGACTGTTGCGGCAGATCTGTATATCTGGAGTGACTCCCTTTCCAATGTCAACTTGGCTGCGCATATCCAACAATACGGTTGGATCCCTGACAATGTGGAAAACTATGACCTTTGGCTCCAGCTGCAAGATGCGCTTTCCCTTCGGCAAGGGTGGCTCACTGTTTTCCGTTGGGTGCCTTCGCACATTCATGTGTCATTGGCTGATGATCCTTTTGAGGCATGGCTCTTCACCTGGAACAATGCCATTGATGGCTTGGTTACCCGCTGGAATCAGCTTCGTCCTTCAGGCTTTTTGCAGCAACATGCGGCTTTGGCGAAAACCTTGCACTGGTGGAGTGAAAGGGTCCTTCAGCTTCGGACCTTCTACTTCAAGGTTGCGGCTGCCCAATCCAGCTCTGCTTCACATTTGTCTCCCTTTGACTCCACACCTGAGATCATTGAGATTGACTCTGATGGTGCGGATGAGATGACTGGTGAACTCCTGATGGATCTTCTACCTCTGACTTGGCAAGTGACCTGTATAGACAAACACCTTGTAAAGTTCCCGGATGCTTTGTAGAGTCCATTTTGCAGTGGTTTTGCACTGCGGAACAGTTTGGATGTCAACCTGTGAGGTTGAGTTGGTTTTTCTGCTTGCTATGGATAGTGATTTTTGTTTTCCTTTTCAGTTGGATGGCACCACAAACTGGACCATGAGACGCCTGGTTGACCTTTTTCAACGGCCAACCTTTGCCATGCTGCTGAGGCCGGTACAGTGGACCATGCAGCATTTAGGGCAATTGTTCCCTGAAGTCCTCATTCGAACACCCCCAAAGCCTTCTAAGGAGATAGGCGTGTACATGAATTTTAGGGGGGTGAAGGCGTGCATTTCTCGCACCCTGCTCGATGAGGCCAGGGAAAAGCTGGCTTCTTTCACAGCCAGCCGAGGNAGGCGTGTACATGAATTTTAGGGGGGTGAAGGCGTGCATTTCTCGCACCCTGCTCGATGAGGCCAGGGAAAAGCTGGCTTCTTTCACAGCCAGCCGAGGTATTCGAAAGACCTCGGATTTAGCTAGGCCTTGGACCTGAGCGAGAGACACGTCGGCGGCCGCACTGCACAGGCCGTGCGCTACCGACACAGACCGTTCGNATTCGAAAGACCTCGGATTTAGCTAGGCCTTGGACCTGAGCGAGAGACACGTCGGCGGCCGCACTGCACAGGCCGTGCGCTACCGACACAGACCGTTCGGGCTAAAAGCTCCCCATCCCTAAAAAGTCAACAGTTCCCCCAAACAATCCTAACAGTTCCCCTAAACTCACAGTGCCTGCCGCCCTCCTAGGCATTCCAGAGCATCGCCCGCTGACGTCCTCCCGCACCGTGGCGTATGACCCCCGCAGCGTACGACGACTGCGCCGGAGCAGCGCCACTAGCAGCGAGAGCAGCCGCAGGAGTTCCAGCAGCGGTGCTTCCACGATGAATGCCGAGGCGCTTGCGCAAGCGCACCAGGTGACTGGGATGCATTGAACATGGCATATTCCCCAAGATCATTGGGTAAACTGATTGGATGGTGGGTTAATTTATACTTTGTGATATTTTAGGGTATCTGATTTCATTCAACTGAACATGCACCAGATGACTGGGCAGATGCGGCAGATTGGGCCAAGATTTGTGGACTATTTGTGGTATTTTTGAGGTTGATCCATAGCTGACTGGATTGGTAGTTTAATGATGTTCCACGATTCATTATTTTTTAGTTCTTATATTACTTCATAATCTAGGGTGATACTATTTTTGACCCATAAATTCATATATGGTTTCTTTTTGGGAGGAACACATGTGCAAACATTATGACATTTGCACACATTGAAGATCGCAGGAAGAAACAACTACATTCTAGGATGGCTGGCAAATAGCTATGTTCCGGACTAGAATTGCTGTTTTTTGGGCTTTTCCCTTTTGACAAGACACAACATTATATTGCAAAGCAACTACACACACATAAATAATTAGATAAATAATAAATAAATATATATATATATATAGAATATACAAATATGTTTGATCTTGCTCGGCCCTTCCAAAATACAGCATCACATCCTCCCATGTGGAAGGAACAACTCGCTTCTAGCTTTGACGCAAGTGACAGGAGCACTTTATGATGAACATCATCATACATTGCATAAATTGTGGTGGTGGTCAACCATGAAAATGGAGGTAGCCTATGAATGAAACGATATCCTTTTCATATATTGGTTGATCATTAATTTTATGTCCACACTGGATCATGCTTGTATGGCCTGGGGCAAGTACTAATTCATGCATTCAAACCAAAATTGGGATTCAACAACCCAAGAATTGAACTTTTGGCCCATTTGTGCAATTTAACAAACCAAAATTGGGATTCAACATCCCAAAATTGAGAAGACTAGGTCAAAATTCCATGGTATAGAAAATACTTTATGTTTTAGAGGCTTCAGGCAGGGACAAATCCACATTCTGTTGGGGTGTAAGATCCATTTGTTCAGGGAATACAGATCCGTGTGCTGCTGCCCCGTTTTTCGTCGAGGCATTGGAGGCACTTGACCATATCAGTCTGCTGATTGACCTGAACACTGTGACGCAAGGCTGGGTCGAAGCCTCACCATAATCCATCGATCGTTAGATCCTGATTCTTTAGGATCTAAACCTCAACAACAACATGAACAGCGCTTGATTCCAGATATAGAAAGGTACCACCATTGGTCTTTCACATATTTTCACTTCTCCGCCCTTGCCTTTCGGAGATTCCTTGGGATGAGGCTACTGCATCCGTTCCGCCCAGTTTCTCTTCAAGGAGTCCGCATCCCTGGACGTCCTGCCGAAGCTGTACAGCTGGGTGCGGCAGCAGCACCAGCCCACGGTGGAAGATTGGATTCAGGAGTATGTCGCTGGCTGCAGGGAGAGTGCAGATTTTTTGGCACGGAAAAGGAACAGTCAAAAAATGGGGTGAATGCCTGACATGAAATCAACAAAAATGGAACAAACATGGTGAAATTGTTGCCAGATTCAGCGAAAATACCCATGTTTCATCAAACTCATCACCAAGAGTTTGGCGCAATTTTGTTTTCATGTTTTGCCCCGTTTGGCTCCCATAGTTTGGCTCATGGTCTCAAACCAAGAATCGTCATTTGCCAGCTATTAATCCTATATGAATTTTAACCTATATGAATTAGTGTTATCAATATTCATCAGGTAGGAATCCATTGTTCTATTTTGGTGCTGCGTTATCATCCAACTCTCACATGTCCTTAGGCCTTAGGCCCTTTTTGTGAGATAAAAGACAAGCCAACTGCTAAGCCCAAGATCTTGGGGCACTGTTTCAAATGCCTCCCCAGCTAATGCCATGCAATGCCCATGTGGCCCCCATGCCGATCAAACTATGTCACCAAGAATCCTTTCAAAATGAATGGCTTCAAGGAAGGGATTCAAAATTAAAAAATGCAGTAGATGATGGCGGTATTGGGAAGCACCCTCTCACGACCAAAAAGTTGACAAGCCATGACATGGCCACAACCCTGTCTATGCAAACCAGGATGGTTCACAACAAACTTTAATAATGACCAAAATTATCCAAAAACACTGGCTGCCTCGGCCACAAGAATGACCTCCATGACAAGACATGTTGGATATGATATACCATACATAAACAACTTCAATACCTCAATATGATCAGTGATATATATATATATATTATACTACACTCATTGCTGATGGCTACTCCACCCATATCTTCCATGATAGAAGAATATCAACGTTTACCCCATTTTCATTACCCAATTTTTGTAGGTATATAAAATAACGGTAAATGTACCATACATAGAGCATTCGGGCCACGGTTCTGGTGGCCTTGTTGCTTCACCTTGTCAGGTGAACGCCTGGTACATCACAGGCAGCTGCCAGTCGGTTCAGGAAACGTGTCGAGGGATCAAGTGTCGAGTCCCGGGCACACAGGCGGGCAGGGTAGTTTGGAGTTCAGTGACCCGTCCCCAAGTCTTCTTATGAACTTTGAAATGGGCACACCCGCAATCAGATGTACTGTAATCCGATAATTCTAAAAAAGGACTTTGGGTGTTGTTGGCCGATGTGACAGGTATATAGCTGGAAATTGAGGGGATTCAAGTTTGTAAATGGCTTGTCAATGAGTTTACTTTTAGCATAATCAAGTCAATCATTCGTCATTTTTTTGTCCAGCAATTTCCCTGCTTATATTACACCATATTGCAGATTGCGTTCTGGTGATTTCTGGTGTGCTTGGAGATTACTCATCAGTGTGGAATGTAGTGGTCCCCGATAGTTTTGCTACTGCGTCATGACAGCCACCTTGTCCCGAGCCTTCCAACCCTGCCTGACCGTTCTGCTTTCTAAGTGGAGTGACTCACCAAATGCCAAGCAACTCCCAAAAAAAAGTCGAAAAGTGTTGCCGGTAGATTTGATGTTTCCCTCCATCTTTTCCAACTGTTCGATTTTTTGGGCGTTGCTATAACTGATTCATCCTATCCCAAAACAGCGCAGTCTCCCCGATTTCTCTGACCCAAACTTGGCGCAATCCCACGCTTGGGGCGGGCTGCAGGCGAGCTTTTTGGTGGGAGAGTTGTCCACTCAGGGCATTGCTTGCAAAGGTCTGGGCCAGCCGGAAGATGCATGGCAGCAGGGCAGGGCTTGGACAGTTGCGGAGGGGAAGGAGCCTACTAAGTAAACTTTAATCAGGCAAGTTAATTTTGACAAAAGATCTTATATAAGATCATACGCTGCATATATGCTTCCAACAACGTGCTGGTGTTTCTTAGGATAGGTTGGCCATGGCTGGGGAATGAGAACTAATGATATTCAAGTTTTTGAGAACAATGTCGGCAACTTACTTGGTATGTTCATATGGCATTATTGCTGACAATTTTGGTTTCACAAGAAGCCTTAGAAAGAACAAATGATGCACATTCACGCAGGAAGTGCGATGATCGGCTATGATGGAATGCTCTTTTTCTCTTTTCGTGGGCCTAAGCATCGAACAAATCGTCACCATTCGTCACCATCATGTGCTGGCAAAGCCCGTTTGAGCAGTCACAAAACCACCATAGCAATGTTGGCACCCACCCAGAGAAATTCCGAGAACTCATCAGACCAGCGCAGGGTTCTTTGCTTGTCATCAGCTGTCCCCTTTCGCAGTGGGGTCGGGCTCTGTCAGGATGACTACTCTCTGATCATGAAAATCCACTTGCGGCAGCTGCATCCCGCTTAGCCGGTGATAATCACCATCGCAAGTTCGCCGATCAACGTACTCGTTGCAGGTTGCTTAAAAGTACAAGAAGTTTGAGAGAATGTTGTTTACGGGCAACTGCAAGAAGATCATCCAAGTAATTCTTGATTCAGTTGTTGTTTTGGCTTGACCATGTTGTAACTGAATCCCAAAGATACCTTCTGCCGTGTTTTCTGCAACCTCCTCAGAGTCAACCTGGCAAAAGAAATTCACCCGTTCATCGAATCCAGGCTTCATCCAAAGGGCCAGCGGTCTCAAAACAGGAGCGCAGATACCACGTGTAGTACTTGCTGGTTGCAAGAGTTTACACATACAATCACATGACACAAATTGTATCTACAATATAGTTAGTCTACTGTGCTTTGTTCATTTCCACATTTCTGTAGTTTCTATTATTCGTATGGTGGTTTTCCCTCAAGAACGGAACGGGAAACCTCTCCTGGCTACTGGAAATCCAGGGCGGTGTTCTTGAAAAGATCGTGAAATGTCCTTGCCTCAAAACTTGGATGACACATGATGATACAGGAATCAAAACATGGGTCTGTCCGAAAATGGACATATACCATGATTATACCCAGAAGTGCCCCAAGGTTCCCATATGTTCCCATTCTTTTTTGCAGAGAATGAGCTGGGACATGACTTTTGGATACTTTTTGTTTTTGTAGGCCCGCTGGGTCCTCAGGGTTTCCTCTATCCCCTGCACAAAAAATGCAGATGGACAGCCGAATCGGCTCCAAGGGAACTCAAAAGCATAGATGTCCTTCCCACTGGCTGGTTGGTTCATAGAGTCTTAGAGAGGTAAACCTGATTGAAACAAAAGGGAAAACTGATGGAACATGATTCTCATCCCGCCCCGTTAAAGATACAGTTCCCCAATATGGTGGGCCCCGAAAATGCTTAGAGAGAAATATGCACCTGGCGGTTCTGAGGGGATACACAGAATAAGAATAAGAAACATCTTGGTAGGAAGGCATTGCATGACAGACCTTGTTCCCCATTTGAGGACATCATTACGTTCCAGTTCTCCCCATCATTTCTTGGTTGCCCATTTTGGGTTTGTCATGTGCCTTATGATGTTCATGTGTTTCTGATATGATCAACCGGAAAAGGATTGGCCAAATCCAATGTCGTACCCCGTTACATGGCCCGCTACTGGAGTAATATGTATTAATATGTACTAATATGTGCAATCTGATGCCACATAGTTATATGTTGGCCTGTAAACCCTTCAATTATACTTATGTTTAATTATGTTTATATATCATATCCTCTATACGCACAATATGTATATAATTGCACATATGATGGATACATATAGTTATATATATATATAAACATATGTGCAGTAACATCGATAACATATATTTACATATATATATATATATAACTATATATATATGTGCATCTATGATACACACACACATATATATATATATAAATGCTAGTTGGCCCAGTTGTAAAAACTTAGCAAACTATGGGGCACCATTTTGTGGGCATTTATCCAAACACATCTCCCCTATGAACAACTTAAAGACAGGAAACTACCAGTAGCCCACCCTTTGCCAACCTTGGACACATACACAGACACATGATTCTTCTCCCGAGAATCTCTGAAACTACAGAGATGGATTTAGTGCATGAAGCATTGAGTCTCTTGCATACCATTTCAGGAGTTTGCGTTGGACATGAACACACTTTGGATTCCCACCGTTGAATGCTCCTCGACATCTCAAGGTTTTCTGATTCGGAGGCACATCGCATTGAATTTCCAAGGCTGGCATGCAGTTGATTAATCCAGCTTGAGAACAGCTTTGATGCATCAATCCCAGATTTCATGAATTTTAATGATTGAAACCCAGCACTGTTGGGAAAAAGCAGGCCAAAATCAGCAAGTCTATCCATTTCGCAACTTTGCAACGGTCTCACCGCTTTTTCGCCACCCTGTGCATGCACAGAGTAGTGGCCCAGGGCCGGAGCCATGGAGGATGCTTCCTTCATTGCCACCGTGGGGAGTGTCTATGTGGCCACTGTGTGGTCAATGGGAAATCCCGATTTGAGAAGTGCATTGAAGAGCAGGTCGTGTACGTGGAACGGGGGGAATGGGATGACCACTAGATGTCCCTTCACCGCTTTTACAGCGGTGACTCTTGCAATTACATATGCTTTTAGAAACTGAACAATCCAAGGGCAATGGCGAGTGGTATGACAAACCAATCCTTCTATTTTGTCCCCAAAGGGCATCACACACCAACACGAATTAATCCTCAAGTCGTGCGGATGTCACCAGCCCATGGCAAGGATAAAAAAGGGCAGATGATTCGCTGATGCTTCGGACTTGTCAGTGTTCAACACACTGCGTTTCAGCAGACCTGATTGCTGATCCGAAGCCTAGCATTCGTAGGTCGTATACCTTACCTGGTTGTTCCCTGTCGGAGGAGTAATCAGCAGGGTCCACTCGCTTATCGAGAGTCCACCTAGGATTACCCTCTGGTAAACTAACAGTTTGCTATGGAAAATCACCATTTTAATATATTTTTATACAATGGGAAAATCAACTATTTCTATGGCCATGTTCAATAGCCATCTGCTAAATTACCAGAGGGTATAGAGATCAACTGATGAAGCCATGATATCTCCATGGGTTGAGCCACCAAGTATAGACACCTTCGTGAAAGCCACCGTTTTTTTTATAAGGACCGTGTGAATGGAGGCCGGCAACATGGTGAAACAGAGCCAACATTTGGTATATGAATACCCCAATATCATGTGTATAACCCAAGAAAATGTGTATAACATCAGTGTCATATATATATATATATACATGTACTGGGCAATTCTGTATAGTTATAAACTCAATAATGCATATATACTGCATTTTGTGTATCATGTTGGTTTATTTTTGTATCAATACTCTATGAGTTTTGGACATGTTGACTGGGTGCTAAGGTTTTCACTGCCCAGCGTTGTTCCGTGCGTCCCGTGCAGGTGGAGCTTGGTCATTGATGGCAGCAAGTCTCGCTTTCGCATGCACGAATCTCGAATCTTGGCGTATTCAGATGCTTCATTCGTTATGTGTTATTCCACCAAAAACAAAATGGGCGGGTGCTCTTGGCCAACATGGGAATTTACTGTGTGTGTGGTTATCTTTTCACTGTATCCTTTGGTTACTCAACGTAACGATAGAAAATGAATGGCCCATTTATAGATGTTTAATGATGATTTACCGGTTAAACATGGCGATTGTCCCTAGCTACGTCAACACGCCGGAGGGTCTGTTTTGTTTAGGCAACTATGAAATTTTATGACATGACGACAATGCTGTTGCCACTGAATATGATCAATGGCTGATCAGTATAACGAGTGGTGATGATGGTGACGATTAATTTTATTGCCATGATGATGACATTTTTTGTGATAAAATTAAGATTACAAGGATCCTTTCATCTTTGTCATGATCCTGATTGTCATGCTGTTTCTGTTGCTGCTGCAGATATCTGAAGAATTCCAACAATTTGTTCACAGTTGCTGCTAAAGTCCGCGATAGTCATCGATAGTCTCATTATATACTGTAGATCTCTTGGATCTCAGGAAGAGATTCGATGCGGGCATGGGCGACCATTGTCACCATGGTTTCGGAGCTTTATTTTGCGTTCGTCTCGTGCATGCGAATCTTGGCCCGCTCAAAAAAAACAGGATGTTGACAGGCATGGCGAGGAGGCCGAGAATGAATGATTGGACGTTGCGTTTGTTTTTGACATTTACCCTTTGGTAATCAAACATGGCAATGGAAAATCCACCATTTTACTAGGGCCATTGAGCTCATTTCGGTTTACGGATGGACTTTTTGCATGTATCAAAAATCAACTTGCCTATATTCATATGCATGTTTTTCTTTATACATAGAAATCACCCAAAAAAAATTATAACTCCGAAACCCATCACCCCTCAGGCCATATCAAAATAACAGATGTGGACATAGGATTTTTATTGAAATGGTGCCCAGAACAAGTGAACTTGAACACTTAAGTATGTGATAATGCAAAATGGGAAGTTGGGGGCAGCATGGAAAAAATCTAAAAACAGAAATGCATGGAATTTTGCATTTTCAAAATTCAAATTCAAAATAACAGCTATTTTTGGGTTATAAAAACCATTTTACACCATATCCTGTTTAGAAAGATCAAAACACCAAATGGTGTAGCTGACACCGACCTTTATTGTCGCCTTTTCTAGCCAATGGATGGCACAATTCGGGGGAATTTGGGACAATGTGCAGACCATTTGTGGCAATGATGGAGTATGAGTCGGTGTGGTTTTTTTCAAATTTTGGTTTTCGCATTCACAAAAGCATATTTTTTGTTACCTCAGCGCATTCTTCATCATTTCTCCCTTCCAATCTCAAAACTATAAGAAACTTAAAAAAAAAGACGAAATTACTTATTTTACTTTTAGCTAAATTTACGATAATTTGATAAGGTTGGGGCAAACATTTGCTAACGCATTTTTGTTGATGACCTAAATTTATGTACCTGCCTAAATTGATTTACTTGTATAATCTTGTATACTGTTTTTTTCTAATGCTTATTTTTTGAATGAAAACGTACATGTTTCCTGTATTTTTTGCAAATGGGTATGGTGCAGAATTTGTATCAGTGTTGATGTGGCTTGCATTTTTTTGCTGATGTTTATTGCATGTTGTATCTGTGCATTGCTTGNTTTGAACCTGTTACCTCCTTCTTGGTGATTCACTGTGCTACTTGTGAAGGTACTTGAATTGCTTCTGATGATGCATGTTACTTGTGCATGAAACCTTGTTGGCACAGAAGCCGAAACATCTTTTTGGAAGGACGTTTCTGTCCATTGATCCTTGTTTTTGATTGCTGTTGTTTTTGAGTTGGTTGCCATGTTGGCCGCATAGGGGCAATGGCCAATTTTTGACCAATCAGCTTGTGAAATCCCAACAGGTTGTTTAGTAGCTGGCATAGATGTCGTCTTTGGATGCTGCTGATGATGAAATGTTTACTTGAGGAAATTACTTGAGTATCCTACTTAAGTTGGTTACTTGAGAAAACAAAGTGAGCTTTAAGGCTTTCACACATTTTTCCCTTCACTGAGATGTATCTGAAATACCTTTATTTAGGTGATAATTTTAATCAATCCTTACTTGAGATGATGTATCTCTGATGACTGCAAGTTGTTTGGTATGTTGCCACTTTGTTACACAGTTGGACATGGTGTTTAAGTTTTTTTTTGGCAAAGCATGAATATCCCATAAATATCTGTTGTATATTCTATGAACGTCGCTGATTTTGTCCTGAATTTAATTTGGGTATGTCTTCGGCCCCCAAGTATCACGTTAGAGAGCAAAAAGGACACCTGATTTTGAGACATCTCCACAAGAACGTCACAAGAAACTTCGGGTCAAGGCCCATGACCTTCTTGTGACTATCTTTTGAATTGTTGATGAACAAGAAAAAACTTATGCAGCTCTTATGCAGTCTTGAAAACTGTATGCCTTTTTGCAAAAAGGTATGTTTTTTGAAAATTGTATGAAGTTTCCAAAACCGCATAAGAACTTCATAAGAAGTGCATAAGGTTGTTCTTTCTTCATCAAAGTTTCAAAATAAAATCATCAGAACTGCAAAAAAAGTTCAGAAAAAAAACATGGAAGAACTCCAAATGCAAACAAACATTGGAGATATCTTGGGAATATTTTATATACATTACTAACATAGATACCCTCAAGAACTCAACATAATCTACACAAGTAGTTCAGGGTCAATTTGTTTTCATTCTTTGCAAGCTGCGCCAGAAATGATCACAATAAATGACTATCTTCTTCTCATGCAAATACATGCAAAAGAGAAGCAATGTCACAAGTAATCATTTGGCCTTGGCAGTTGTTCACAAATAGAACATATGGCTTATAGAGGTAACAAGTCCATACAAGTTCTATAAATGACGTGCTGAATACACTTGTACCAGTTTACTTGTGATACACATATACAAATTTATAATAGTACAAGTGNTACAAGTTCTATAAATGACGTGCTGAATACACTTGTACCAGTTTACTTGTGATACACATATACAAATTTATAATAGTACAAGTGATGATGTCTCAACATAGGGGTGACCCAATGCCTTAAATCCCAATTGAAAATGTACACTTTGGGGCACCCCTATTTTTGACACGTACATAATTGCAAATTCATATACTATATACTTACATATTTCTCTTTTTGGTATGGACAAGATACGAAGAAGAAATACGCACATGACATTCACAAGTAAAATGTTGCAACCAAGACATTTCACAGATAATACGGCTTGCCACAAGAATGCAACAGTAGTCAGCTCTTTCAAAATACGCAAACACATGTTTTCAGCTGGCTGTTTACCTGAGGATTCAAGTTGCCAGTCTTGTTTATTCCCTGAGATTCTGTTCTAAAAGGAATGGATTTTTTTGAGAGGTTCATGCGATGAAACAAATATGGTTTTCACGTTTAAACCACTGGGATGATTATTCATGGATGATGCTACTTGAGANTTGAGAGGTTCATGCGATGAAACAAATATGGTTTTCACGTTTAAACCACTGGGATGATTATTCATGGATGATGCTACTTGAGAGATGGGCTGATGTTGCGACATATCTCATGTCAACCTTCATTTATTCATAGGGGCCAAGACAATGGCACCTCAACTCCACGGGTGTTGCTGGTGCAAACAATATTTTACATGAGGTCATCTCACAAGTAATTGTCAATTACACACAAGTACTTTGGAATTACGTTCAAGTGACTTTGCATAGCACTCAAGTAACTATGAATTACAGTCAGGTAACCATGTATGGTACACACAGTTAAATATGAACTATACACACAACTCACTGTGATAACAAACAAATCAAACAAACATATGTAAATCAAATTGGACATCAATACACATAAGTTACTTGAAAAAAACATCAAAAACACATACAGCGCAAGAACATCCAATGCACATTTTATTCAGTTTACTGTAACATTTTGGTTATAACTTAAATCAATTTAGGTTGTCGCCAAAAAGTGTTCAAATCTTGACCTGATTTTTAATGCACGTAAATCAGACTCGTAAGTGAATTACTAATTTCGGAGACACAGGGTACAAAGTTCGTACGATCTTCATACAAAGTTCGTACAATGTTCGTACAATGGCCAACAGTTCGTACAATATTGTACGAACTTCATTGGTAGATTGTACGAACATTGTACGAACTTTTTTGGCCATTGTACGAACATTGTACGAACATTGTACGAACATTGTGTGAACATTGTACGAACTATGCATTGCACGAACATTGGCCCAAATACTGTACCAACATTGTGTGAACGAACCATAAACCTGCAATGCATCATCCGAAATCGACAGAAAATATCAAGCAGTCGATACCTAACTTTATATAATATTTTCCATCATTAGGCTATGTGAATGCCTGCTTTTGTTTATTGTGCGGTTTATGTTTGCCCGAAAAATCGAGCCAAGCGGACCCTTTCAAACGTGACCAGCTAAGCGTTTGCTTGTCCTGCCATGCATGTCAGACTCAAACATGTGTGCCTCTCCATGGTTTGGTGCACAAAAACACAACTATAACAGTTTTTGCCTAGAATTGTCCCCAGGGATTCCTGGAAATCACAAAGCATGTCTGAATGAGAAACAGATTTCTGGATTATCATTTGAACTTATATAATGTACTATTTCTGAAACTAACGAGGTGAAAATCAAGTTTGAAAAGTCAATATCTTTGTTAGTGTCCTTGACGGTCAGACTTGCATCATACTGGAATCGCAGCNTAACGAGGTGAAAATCAAGTTTGAAAAGTCAATATCTTTGTTAGTGTCCTTGACGGTCAGACTTGCATCATACTGGAATCGCAGCATATCTATGTTTGTGGTTTTTGTTTTTTGTTTGATTTTTTGCATATCTATGTTATTTTTTGGTTTTGGAATATTTGCAATGCAGCCTCCAGGATCTATGTTAGTGGTTTCCCATGTTTTGAACAATTTTTTTGCATCTTGGATATCCAAATAAACATCTATGCTGGTTGTTTTGGATGGATTTTGCACTTGATTCCCCANTTGAACAATTTTTTTGCATCTTGGATATCCAAATAAACATCTATGCTGGTTGTTTTGGATGGATTTTGCACTTGATTCCCCATAGCTATGTTAGCAGGGCCCTGAACGATTTTGGCATATTTTGGCATGTTCGGTCAATCAGTTTCGGATCTATGTCAGGCTGGATTTCAATCGTAACCCATGACATCTACGTTAGTAGNTAGTGGGTCTTGCTTTCTCAAACAAACGAAGCGTTCGTGGCAAACAGTTTTTGGCAATCTGATGATATTGGGGCAAATCCCCAAACGTAGATCTGCTGATGTTCTGCACATCCATGTTTGTTTGTGGACTCTTGTATGTTTTTTAAACCTTGCGGAAACACAAGAAAAAAACAGAACTAGCATGACTCTAGACAGGTTCCAAAGTCTATGTGAGCTGGAGTTTTCATACATTTCCATCTGTCTCACCGCTACGTTGGTGGCCTTTTGAGGGTTGTTCCCATCTATGTTAATTAGTGTTCAATATTCTTTTTCAAGATGAATTTAACATCCTACGTTTTCACTCGGGGGCAACTTGGTCAAGCCAATTTNTATTCTTTTTCAAGATGAATTTAACATCCTACGTTTTCACTCGGGGGCAACTTGGTCAAGCCAATTTGTCTCAATCTTTCCACTATCTACTTCATGGTTCCTAGCTGGGTGTGTTTGCATGGTGCCATTTCTATTATATAGCCTATGTTTACCTATGTTTCATTTGCGCTCACGCAGAGTCTTAGATGGGACATGTGCAAAACCAAGGTGCGGATCCATGTTTCTTTCAATCTTTTCAAGCTAGTGCAGGCCTGNACATTCTCAATATTATCGCAAATCCTAACGGATGTCTATATTAGTGGTTCATTTCCAGCTAACATGTTGCCAAGAGCTATCTCAAGGTCTACGTTGGTGTGCGTGTTCAGTTCCAAGGTGCGCAGTGCACAACGGCTCCAACTAGAACACAAACATGATTGCAGAACCTCTCTGGATCTATGTTAGTTTATTTTTTCTGGGCTTGAATTTTGTCCATGGTGTTTTGGACCTCTAACATGAATATAAATTGCCTGGTGATGAGCTTCCTTAAAGCTTTGAATTTGTTCCTCCAGGTGATCTGTATATAGTTTTAGGTAGTGTACTGTAGGTCCATCCAAAATTGCTAACATAGACCTCGACGTTGAAGTGTTGAAAATACCGGCCCCAACTCCCAATTTGGAGTTGAAAGCTTGCAAACATTATGAATACCACTAACAGACACCCTGTGGATTGAGCTGCAAAAGGCAAAACCCGTTTCAATCAATAACATAGACCTTGAATATCATACCAATTCAAACACAAACTGTATAAACACGAACATGCAAAGGGACACNCAATAACATAGACCTTGAATATCATACCAATTCAAACACAAACTGTATAAACACGAACATGCAAAGGGACACTGACATAGCTCTCGCAATGATTGACCAATAGCATAGACCTAACAAAGCCCAACATAGATCCCAGACTGATTCACCAAACTACATGCCAANAAAGGGACACTGACATAGCTCTCGCAATGATTGACCAATAGCATAGACCTAACAAAGCCCAACATAGATCCCAGACTGATTCACCAAACTACATGCCAACCTCATTCAGGCTACTAACATAGCTGTTGAGAATGAAGTGCAAAATCCATACAAACCCACTAACATAGATTTTCACGTGGATTTGCCCAGAGGCAAAATTTGTGGGAACACACCAACATAGATCCTGGAGGCTGCGCTGTGACTTGCAAAACCACAAACACCACCAACAACTCACATAGACCTTGCTTTCAAACAAAAAAAATCATAGAAGGACCAAAATAGATGTTGGAGGATGCAAACCTGATGTAAGCCTGACCTTCCAGAAAACAGACGAGCTGGACTGAACAATGCTGTGCGATATTTAACCTTATCAGGTCCCGAATAGTAACAAATGCACGTTCCAAAAAAACAAAACACGCTGATTTTTTCGTGTGTAAAAAGTATCCCGATTCTTACCAGTACCATGTTTGACCTCGCACAAACCTGTAGTCGTAACCCCAAATGAAAAATGTTGTTTTTCAGGGAGGTTTTCGTCCAGGCCCTATATTTTTCCAACCGAAGCCCTCTACTATCGCCAATTTAGTGTTCAACTTCCCATGTTTGGCTTATCATTTAAGTCGAATTTTGGTGGGAAGAATGGTGCCCATGTGTGTTTTTTGAAATGCCTTGAGGGGTGATGGTTTCCGGAGTTTCAGTTTTTTTTGGGTTGATTTTCTATATAAATAAAAAAACGTATAAAAATATAGCTAAATCAGTTTTTGCTATGTGCAAAAAGTTCATCCGTAAACCGGGAAACCCGGCCAGAAAAGGTGAAACAAAAGTCAACGTCAGCTATACCATTTCGTGCTTCGATCTCCTCGAACATGTTTTGGTATGAAATCATTTTTATAACCCTTAAAAGATTGATATATTTATTTTTTGTTGTCAGCATGCTCAATTCTGTCCATTTTGTTTTTTTGAATTTTTCCAGGGTGCCCCCAATTTCATTTTTTGCCGAAATCCCCTCAACGGTTGTAATACACCATTTATAGAGGATATTAGAGGATTTTCCCACTAAAACCTCCATTTATAGGGGATTTCCAATTGCCATGTTTGATTACCAGAGGGTAAGATGGCAACTGTTACGACTTTCCAAATGTTCCGTACGCATTGGGGTCCTTGAGAGTTGCGATTCCACCGCGTGACATGGCCTTGGCACCTTCTGAGGACTGTTCTTCCCAGATCGATTTGCGACTTGACATCAACTTGTGTCAAGTTTGCCACGAGAGGGGCAGCTGGTGGGTACAGCATGATACTTAAGCGACGTCTTGACAGGTCCCCTTCGCCGGAAGCGTCGTAGAGTGCAATCAATCCCTGCGAATTTCAGACTTTGCTGCTGTAAAATATATGGAAATGATACTCCGGTGGTGTTTATCTTTCTATTCTGTTGAGGACCCCTTCTCCCCACTACACTTGTTCATGCAAATGGTCAGGGATCCATAGGAGATTTAAAGATGCTTCTGGAAAAGTGGGCTGATTCAAGAAACAGCTAAGAAATGTGGCTGCTGGCTGCTGGCTGCCCATTTTTTTGTTAAGCGCTGTTCATGACCATCACTACTTGAGATGATGTTCCACAACGACTACTGTAGAATTCCTCCACCATTTTAAAAATACCAACCATATGAGCCAACAAAACGAATAGATGATAATAGACCCACTTCTAAATGATGGTTTTCGGGGGTGCTTCATGTTCGGGGAAAAGAATGGGAAAAGTATGGGAACACCATGGAACATCTACCTCGGGTACTCTGACTACATGAAACCCGGTCCATTTTCGCAATCATACCAATCAGCCGTGGAGCACGTGGTATGAGGTGGTACGTCCTCATGTACACGTGATTCTATGTTATGTATATATTAATTATTGCTAGCCAAGTTTCTGTCATAGTTTCTAGTTCAGGTTCCATCCATTCAAACTGTCCCCGAAAAATGGCATGGCATGTGCACAGTGCACAGATCCCGGGTCAAACGTTTCCACAGGGGCAGACCCCCTGCAGATATGTGTGATGGTAGTGAATTGATCCCTTTGATATGGGGATGGGTTGAAGATAAGGCATGGCGAACTTGCTTGATTTTTCCTACTATTGGACTTATTGCACCATCCATATTTCATAGAGGTCTATGATTTTGACCCGTATCCAGTATCATCCAGTATCAATTTTTCATGATGGCTAATGCAACTGCAGGGCCATGTCCAAGGTGAAACCTCTCTACCAAGACCTGCAGACGTGGTGTTGTTTGGCTTTTCTTGCTGGCTTGCGTTGGACTTGCCGACCCAATGGACAGATGTCGAAGTACAGCTCCCGGGGCGTGACGGTCTTGTTCAACGTGCTCGGGCTGCAGATGATGGTGCAAGTTTTCACACTCCACCAACCTTAGAGGGTGGTCTTAGACGGTGGAACCATTCGAAACTCAGTGGTCATAAATCATCATAAAATCAACAACTTCGGTTGGAAAAGTAGTCTCGAGGAGCACTCATGTTCGAAATTGGCTTGTATTCAGGTTGGAGGCAATATCCTTCCGTTTGATATATCCCAACATGAGCTTTGGGCCGAAGAGAAATATATATATATATATTGTGTTTAGGTTACTTTACTTCCTTACACAATATGTCTATTGCAGTAAAATCATACTTGATTGTTCATCATCATCTCCCCTGCTTTCATATGACAAACTGCCTCAATGTGGGGCGGGGCAACATTTCATAGCAGCAACCGCTCCAGCTCCAGCTGCCGAAGGTTTCCTCCCTCCTCGGCTGCCTCCACATCCCTAACGAGCTCTTACCGGCCAGTGCTGTGAGCCGCGCTGCGCACGGCCTCTTCACGGAGGACCCACTCTTCACGGTGCTGGTGCGCTGCGCCTGCCTGCCGCTGGCGGTGTTGGTCCACTACCTACGAGAGGAGGGCGGAAAGTGTTACCCTGGAGTAAACCTAACAAAGATGTGAAAAAACACCTGGTTTGAATAGAACAAATATCTACCAATGGTGGGTTTTTTACATCCATGTTATGGTTCGCAGAAGGGTAAGCCTTTTAGCACTGAGAATATTCGAAATATCGATGGGGTCGGATGAAGACTGCAAAGTTTGACGCTCTTGTGAAGGAATGTAAGGGATGTTTGGTGTCCATAAAGGTCAATATCTACTAATATACATACCTAATATTACCTCACTTGCATAGTTGGCCCGGAATTATATGATAGGAAAAACCCTGCAGGAAAACCCTATATTTGATTATATTTCATGTTAAATACATGCAGGTTTTCCCACACCCATTGAAGCTGGGCCAGGACGATTCCGACAAATTACTGGGCTGCGCCTTGGTGGTTGTGAACGAGGTGATCTCGTGCCTATGCATGGCATTCACCTTGCTGGAAGTGGATGCGGCACTCTGCAAGCAGGACGTTGAGTCAGCCGGAAGGAAAAATCTGTTGATTTGGGGAATTGAAAGTAAAAAAACATGCCACCAACCAAAGTTTAGCTAATGCCATCTATAATTTCCTGTGAGGGGTTTGGTTCTAGCCTTGATGGTTGTTTTCCAAATCCGAGAAGATTCCCTGACTTTTCGCTCTGTGGAATTGTTTAAGGGTCAATCTTGGACGGCTACTTTAGTGCTGTATTTTTTTTGGTGCCATTATTAACTAACACCATTGGAAGATGATATCTATAAAAATATAGCATTATCTAACGCAATTATTGTGATATTAAATGAAATTAACATATACCATCGAACTAGCTGGTTTATCCTATTTTGATGCAGGCGATCCAGTGTTGGCAAAGTTGTGAGCTTGCGAAAAGACATGGCGGCCTCAGTCGCTGTTGATTCATCGAGGAGCTAGCTGCGATGGATTTAGAGAAGCAGATTCAGAAACGAGAGGTGGACATGAAGGAGACGGAGAAAGCGCCTGGCTGTGCATGGTGGATAGCATGGTGCGTGCCACCCCAAAGTCTTCCAGAAATTGTCCTTTCAGCAAGGTTGGGCCTCAGAATGGACTAAAATAATGGATTTGATGAAGATCCATGCACCGCCTATTTCGGAGGTCACCTGGTTTTCATCCGCTGAACTCTTCATGTTTTCCAAACGTGGGAGCCATGAAAGTGCTGTGAGCTCAACACCCATCAACAGCGCTGCACGGCTGCGACACTTCTGTAGGGGGAAGCCGGGAAGCCCAATTCCAGTCACTAAGATGGGTGAACAATCTGGGAAAATCATGGAAAATCCCTTAGGAATGTGGATGATATATGTTTTCAGCTGTGTTAGATTGCCACAGGGTGTATATAATTGCTGCCAACTGTTCTGATCATCGTTGCTGGCTCGCCCGCGACACCGGAGAAACATCTTCCTATGTGGAAACATGATCCCGATTCATCTAGATTTGTTGGGGGCCAAATTCGCACCAACCAGCAACAGGTCGTTGGTTTGTTTGTGTGTTTTTCAATTTTTGCTTCGAACCTATTTTTGGGACTTGAATCGTCCGTCCGTGGGGATTCGGATTTTCTACTTGCCTTCTGTAGTTCATTTTCCATTCAGATACCTCCCATTTTACATCATTTTAGGATCTACCCTTTGCAACAGGTTGTAAATTAACATAGCCATTGAAAATCACCATGTTTGATTGGTATATCATGTCATTCTATTAATTGGCCATTTTCCATAGCTATGTTAAATTATACCAGTTACCAGAGAGTAATTCTTCCGTGTGGAGGGCGCCATCAAAAGATTCCCAGCCCCAGGTGCTCCGAGCGGCCCGTAGACTCTTGTCCGTCACATGTGTCTCGGCCAAGACTGGGGTGCAACAGTTGCAGGATTCGAAGGTTTTTCATATATGGTAAATGCATGTTTTAATGATCAACAATTCGTGTATTCTGTGACTTAAGTATCAAACATTGGGATGCAATAATCCCATTGCCCGAATATTTCACGTCCTGATTCTATGACTATGGTGCCAAAATGTGCCAAACGTGCGTAAATTTGTGATCCGCTACCAAACGGCGGTCTCTGGAGAAGGGGATCACATGGTTTCAGAGGTGCCACACGAAAAACCAGGTGTGTCTGAAACTGGACTTAACCCCAAATATGGATGATATGGCTACTTGAAGATGGACAATGATGATTCATATAAATTCATTCGCCACTGGATTTTTGGGCACTCTATTCTTAGAGAACGCGCATAGGTATGCATAGGTTACCCTCTGTCAATCAAACGTGGCAATGGAAAATCCGCCAAATGGAGGTTTTAATGGGAACATTATCTATAAATGGTGGATTTTCATTGCCACGTTTGATTGCCGGAGGGTATATTCCGTGTCCTTTGAGGTCGGGGTAGGTGTTTTCAGCAACTCTCTTGTCAGGCGATTGCTGTGAACGCCTCACACACGACTGGCAGATTGTTGAGCCTTCGCGGGCCATTTTGGACCTCCTACGCCTGAAGGAAGATGCAACTGGGCAGGCTATGGCAGTAGGAATTTCATCGTTTGGAGCCGTTGCGGGGAGCACAAGAAACAATGAACCAACCCCAAACTTGGCGGGGTGATCACTACATCATACTAAATTCAGCACGCTGGAGATATGAAGGATGAGGGAACTTGAACATGGAGGGGGATGTCAATGCACGAGCAGGTGAATTTCCTGTATGAAATTCACCGGATACACACATGGGGAATCCCGAGCAGCATGTCTGTGTTGAACATGGATACCACCCACCCCCATTCAACTCCAAGGCAGGAAAGGAAATAAATCAAGGCATGCATTGTATTTGCCGCTTCCCTTCTCTTTTTCTTGCCATGAATAGATGAATACACATACATTGATATGCACATGTAGTCGCAGGGCCAGATGTTGAAGATCTGCAGGGAAAATATTCTATGATATTCTATGAATGAAGGGCCTTGGTACTTCCTTGTTCTTCCTTGCGTTTTACCCCATTCGAGGCATCAGCAAAGCTCTTGCCCTTTCTGCAGTTCATTTGTCCTGAAGACCAGCAGCGTTTCGCCCATTTCGCGGCAGTGTCGCACACCACAGACGCGCCATCCTCGTTGCACGTTCGCATGATGAGTGGCAGCGGTGGCAGTCTCTTTGATGCCCAAATCTTCTTGGTGAACCTACCTGGCACACTGGACAGCCGGATTTGCAGAAGGTTAATTTCTATGTCCACATATTTCCACCTTGAGCTTAGAATCCGAGTTACCTAGTTGGGAATAACTATTTATTATATTATATATTGCTTAATTGTCGTTCAATTGGTTGTTCAATCATGTGTTCCTTGGGCTTGCCTGAAGTCAAGTCAAGGAAAACAAAAACGAGTCTGAGTACCTCATTGGGATTGCCACCATTCAAACGCAAGAGCCCAGCCAGAGCATGGTCAGCGACTTGCTTGAGAACGGTTGAAACGATCTTTCAAGTCGCACTTGTTAGAACCTGAGTTCTATAGAGCAGCCCTGGCCACTGGGATTTTGTGTTTTCCACGTGTTTTCTCCCAGATTCTGGAAGTTGTCTCTGCGTTTCAATCGGCTTCCTGGGTGCCGACTGGAAGTAACCAAACAAAAAAGGCTGTATCGGACTCCTACCATCTCCTACCAATTCTATGGTTATTTCATTGCATCATTGCCAAGAGGTGTAGGATTCACCCGACTTAGTTTGAGTTGTGTATTGGGTATAATACCACGTTATACTGTTATACCTTTACTTATATAGGGTGATTTACAATATCATTGGATTGGTTTAAGGGAAAATCTACAGGAAACCATTTTGAATATTTCGATTATCCCATGAAATATCGAGGGCTTTCCGGTTTCAATTTTCCCAACTATCCAATCCATTGACAACAGCCTCCCAGTCATTGGTGGGTGGGATGGCCAGGCATTCCGGAGAATCGCCCCCTGGTGGCTTCGTGCGCCTCCTTCGACGCGCGCAGTGAACGGAAGCCGCGCCGCAGCAGCAGCGTGGCCAGCAGCGAGAGCAGCCGCCGGAGTTCCAGCGCTTCCACGGTGAATGCCGAGGCGCTGGCGCAGGCGCACCAGGTGACTGGGATGAACATGTATACTATTTGACATGTTCAAATATAAGATCAATGGGTAAACCGGATGGGTGGTGGAATGCTTCGTGCTATTTTTTGATATACGGTATTTTGATGTACTTTGATAATTTATGATATTTACAATTGAACATGCGCATGGTTCTGATACATTAAGCTAAACACGCCAGGTTGGACAAACAGCATATGGGTGGCCACGGTCGGTTGGGGGTAGAAGTAGGTCGGAGATTTGCACATGAGTATGCACGACTTACATGTATTTCATGCGTCTTGTGGCATTTTTTTGAATTTGGACAATAGTGATAGGGTAAACGCTTGGGTTTTGGGCGTACTACATGTGTTTACAGTAATCATGCTTTAATCATGCTGATTATGGATGGTTCGTAGTTGCCATGTATTGTTTATCACCTACCGGGAATGATGATCCCTAGCAATATTTTCAGGACAGGTTGCAAACCTCGACGGGGGATCGGCACTTGGAACTCGAGGTGTTCTTTTCACCTCGAGTTTGTTTTGATCGTTTGGGGAGTTGGAACAAAGAGTTGTTTGATGTTGTTTGAGTTTGGTTCAATGACCCACCCATGACCCATATACATTCTTCATTGTTCAACATCTTGGCATTTTTTAAAACCTCGATTTTGTTTCGTGGTTGCTGGGGGCAGAAAGCACGAGACACTGCAGAATCGAGGCCCTGCATGCCATTGATCACATCTCCCTGCTGATTGATCTGAATACCGTCGCGCAAGGCGCCAGGGGTTCCCCTGGCTGTCCTCATTGTAAATGATGGTAAATAATAAGGGAAACCGCCCAAAAGTAATATATAGCAAAATTTCCTTCTGATTGTAATGTATAGCAAAATTTCCTTCTGATTTTTGGGAACTATCATGTTTGGTATGATTTGCCAAGATCAGTGGTCGGGAACTTGTTTGACTAGGTGCGTCGAGTCTTGTCAAATTTCCCTTGTGTGAGGGTTGTCAAATCTTGACATCAATGTTTGGATAAAATTTGTCTATTCTTGTCAACTTGTACCGTGAGTTTCCTTTTATCAGGTATAAGATCTCCAAATTCTATCCAATTTTGTTGCCACATATGCACTTGCCCTGGGGATCACTGTTGGCCTTTCGGGGATTCCTTGAAAATGAGGCTACTGCATCCGTTCCGCCCAGTTTCTCTTCAAGGAGTCCGCACCCCTGGACGTACTGCCGAAGCTGTACAGCTGGGTGCGGCAACAGCACCAGCCCACAGTGGAAGATTGGATCCAGGAGCACGTCCCTGGCCTTGGCTGGAAAATCCCCACATTCAATGGAGGTTTATAGCTGGGAAAATCATCTATAAATGGACGATTTTCCATTTCCATGACTAAAAAGGTAGACCTGTTGAGATCTGTTGAGGTTTTACTTTGGGGGGAAGATGATGCAAGTGCATTTCGTTTCTCTTCTTCGGGAGGATGTTTTGAAACCACTGAGCCTCGAGGTTGCGCTGCGGAGACAAATCCTAAAGAAGTTTATCGTGTGACCTGGAAATCCTGAGGCCCTGCATCTCATGTTGATGTCAAGAAATGTGAAGATATTTGGAACGACCATATGCAATCCAGCAATCTTAAAATGCTCCCTGATTTTCTGTCTCAGAGAAAGGAGCTCACCCACCTCCCCCAACACAAAGCATGTCCGACAAAGAAGGAAATGCAATGCAAATCATCGAAATCATCATCAGATTCATTCGCACCAGAATCATGACCATTCATCACCCACTAAAATTACGACCTAGTCAGTGTAAGAACCAATATAATATATTTATAATATAACTAACAATGGCCCGCTTCATGGCCAAGATTTTCTCTCCATGTCCCCAACTAACATGGACCCTACCAAGATGGGGGTTGCAAGACAGTTCGCTTGGGATGAAAGTATAGGGTCTTCGTTAGTTTGGGGCATGGTGCAAATTCCATTTATAGATCCATTTAGATCCATTTAGATCCATATAGATATATTTAGATCCATTTATCTATATATAGATATATTTAGATCCATTTAGATTTAGATTCATGAAGATCCACCCTTTTAGCCCACGCTTCTGGAACTTCGGCCGAACTTCAAGAACAGTCCGGCCGCCCAGTCGGAGGGGACATTTTGGGCCGTGGAGTTAGCAGAACATAGCAGAACCTCATTTTCCTGAGAATTTGGAGACTTGGCCAACCATGAAACATCATGAAAAACAGCACAAATGCCCTTCCCTAGCCGCATGCTCAAGGCTGACACAGGACGCAGCTTGACTTTGACCGGTTTTTGCCATGTCAGGTGCTGTGCTCATTGACACAGTCAGCAACTGTGCCCATCACACCAGCCAGCTCATGGGACACCAGGAGCTAGCCATGGATATCGAAGGAATCAACCTGTGCCGTACGGGTCGCATTGCTTTGATCCAGCTGTGCACCAAGAGTGGTGAGGTCTTCTTGTTTGATATCGCTGTCTTGGGCCAAGATGCATTTGACAAGGGCGGTCTGCGAGCTGTTTTGGAATCTGAGAAGATCTGCAAGGTCATCTTTGATGGTAGAGCAGATGCGGATGCTCTCTACCACCAGTTCCATGTCCAGATCCGGCACGCGTTTGATCTGCAGGTTCAACATGCCCTTCGCTGCAGCAACAGCAATGATCGCTATGTGAAGGGTCTCAAAAAGTGCCTCAGCGATGCCAATGTGGTGCCACTCATGGAACGAGCGCGTCTCGAAGCCCTTAAAGAGGAAGGACTGCGGCTGTTTGCCCCCGAAAAGGGAGGTCGCTATGAGGTGTGGATGGAACGCCCGCTAAACCAGGCCTGGCTAAGTTGAACTGCCTCGTAATGCCGTAGTCTGCAGATGTAGCATTGTTGTTGCATATTGTGACATATGAATATAATACATATGATAGCATAAGATATTCTAGCTATAATTCTGGTGTCTTGCTCCATGTGCATGCAAACAATGCATTGAACACAGCCCATTTCTAAACATTTGGCATCACCGAAAAGAACAGACCCACCCCACTCTCTCCGCGGAGGCTTTGGTGGACTATGCAGCTGCTGATGTCAAGTACCTGCTCCCCATGAAGGCCCTGTGGCATGGCTCCTCGCCAGACGTCTTGCAGCTGACCCGGGACCGCTTGCAAGGTGCAGTCGAGGCTGCCGTCCCAGCAAAAGGTCAGCACATGAGCGTGCGCGACTTTTCGCTGGGTCAGCATCCACAATACCTTGGCAGAGAGGCCGTGTCGCAGAAGAGGCGCTTCACAGGTAACGCTGGGCCCATGAAAAGGTCCCGCATCATGGGAGGAAGCAATCGGTTTGGGTTTGATGATGACCTTGATGACATTTGTGACTGACAGTCGCTTCCGTCTTCCACTGACTTCTTCCAAAGATGCGTGGCACGAATGCAATCCCCTCCGTCAGTGTATATTTGCACCGGCCGTATGCACTGAGATGTTCCCAGAAAAGGAGGGTGTTGCAGCCCTGGTTTTGAATGAGTAGCAGTAGAAATCATTTTAAAAGTTTGCGTCCATTTGACCAACTTCTTTTCACCGGCTGTGACTTCACTTTGTATAGCGCCAGATGGGCTTATTGGAGGACTCTCGGCCGTAGGTGCTAGGGCCACCTTTGTGGGAAATGCACGATGCATTTGTGCAAGGGCTAAAAGTTGCCGGGAAGGGATGCACGTGTTTGACTTGTCTTACCCTCTGGTAAACCAACATAGCTATGGAAAATCACCATTTTCAATAGGAAAAATCCACTATAAATGGCCATTTTCAATAGCTATGTTAGTTTACCAGAGGGTACTTTCAGCCAATGCCCCAGACCATGCCGGACCCGACGGTGATTTATGTTATTTTTATCATTTCCTGGGCATTACGCCACCAACACTCTCTTGAAGGGCGGCTTTGTCCACCGCCTCCTGAGGTTAGGACACCATGATGAGCGATGTGAAGAAAAAGGTTCAACAACAGGGCGGTGTAAGTGAAGATACCACTTAATTTCATGTAATGTCATGTTATTGCTCATATATTATTCCACGTGCCAAACTTTTCTCATGACTCGTAGGATTAACGCGGGTTTACTTTGCAGGTTTTTGTGGTTGCAAGTGCCAGGAAGGGAGACAAAGAAAAGTCAAAAACCACTGACACTTTGCAGGCCTGCGTAGTTGGTTGCGCTCATGATTGATGTTGGAAACAAAAAAAAACAAAAAGGAAAATGTGAATGCCTTCATGCAGGTGTTGCAGCTCTGAATGAACCGCCAGCAGATTACAAGTCGCACATAGAGTGAATGAACAGGAAATGGGAAACATATGGAAGAAATAACATACTGAATGAATCTGTAACATACTCAATCATACTCATATTTACTGTATGTGAAAATGTACAAATAGGCCATGTTCCAACTCCGTTCGAATGGAGAGTCCGGATCCGTCGGATGTGCTGATGAAAAAGAAACTGCTTAACATTGGCAGGGAAAGAAACTGCTAATTGTGCAGATTACTTTACTCACTGGTGCTTAGCAAGGAATGAGGGAATGGGATGACTATTAATGGTTATTATAGGTATTCCCTACTAAGCACCAGTGAGTTTAGCAACCTTTTAGTTTGTCTTTCACAAATTGTATGTCACTTTGTGCGTAAACATCTCTTACTACAACGCTGGTTGCAGTTTCTTTTACTGATGTTGGGAAATAGACTTCAGAATGTCGCCGTGGCGCCAGGACAATCCAGGACATCAGGTCATGAACTAAAGCGAAAATCATCTTATGAATGCATAGTCCTGCATAGTCGTCTAAAGTCTAAACTATGGCATACCCACACATACGTGTTAAGTAGGTGCAAGTAGTTGTTTCTTCGTATTTAAATTTCAACATTTTAAAACACATGTATGTGTTTCGTCATGGATCATAGAAATCACATTCTTTTTTTTTCATATTCTTTCACTTGAAATTCAAGCACGAACTTACCACAGCAGCCAAAACACAATCCAGAACAACCGCAACTGCAACTTCTCACTCTGATGGCACGACAAAACCAACGAACTTCACAATGATTCAATATGACCACTATTTTGGGATGGTTCATTAATACAAAATAAGATTCATTGGTATTGGTGCACATCTTTGGAATTCTGAGGGCCATCCCCAAATGACGAGACGCGATGAAAGCGACTGCCTTGGAACGCTCAGGTGGACAAGGATTCTAAAAGGGTTCAGATTGAGGCTTTTGGTGGGGTATCATGGGGTATCTATATTTGAAAATGGTCTAAATTCTATTAAATTCTAAATCAATGGATTGGTTAATGGGAAAATTTACAGGAAACCATGGATTTTCCCATCAAATATAGGGGTTTCCTGTAAATGTTCCCATTAACCAATCCAGTGACTAAATGCATTTAATTTTGCAAATAGCAGTCAATAAACAGTGTCCACACCTTGTCAGGCTAAATCTCAGCACACTCACCAAAAAAGCGAGAAGATTCAGACATATTTGCAGTCCCTCCCCAAATGCTGCCAATTCCTTCACATGCTTCAGTCAAGGGATTCAAAGATTCTAGTTGCAAATGGCTATATCACATTTATGGCTATAACATGCTATAACATGCTATAATATATTCTATGGGAAATCTTCTTATGACCAAAAAGTCGAAAAGTTTCGATATGGCCACTAGCCACAGTCTACTGGAAATAGGACGGCTTCAGACCAAACAGTGACCTTCAAATGTGCATCATTTGTGTGGGTTTGAACCCAAAGACCTGCCACTACCCGCAAACAACTTCAAGTTTAGTGATACCAGTGAAATTTCCCTATCTATTATTGCAGGTAAAACGTGGGAAAACAACCGTTCTTCTTGTGAGTTGCCGCGGAACTTCAGGTGAACAGCTGGTACGCCACTGGCAGCTGCCAGTCGAACGAAACATGCAGAGGCATCAAGTGCCGAGTCGCGGGCACACAGGCGAGGTGTCAAGGGTCGGGGCGCCGTGAGCTGAGGGGCTGATTGAAAATGGGGGATACCGTCCTGAAACGTGGCAACTGGAAATCCATTATTCTTGGAGGTTTCATTGGGAAAATCGCCCATGATGGATTTTCAATTGCTATGGGAAAACAATCGTAAACCATGAACATTTGGGTGCACGGAGCTCGTACCATAGTTGCCATAGTTGCCATAGTTTCAGACAAACACATATTCGATTTCTAGGTATATCTTTTGGCGGCAGCTAAGATTACGTAAGATTAGCCCTGGCTGTTTGTTCTGGGCATCCGGGTCCCCCAAAAGATAGACTAGTGACATCGGGGATTGTTCTCTCCTGATCTTGGAGATTTCTCAGCACCCCCTTTTTCGTTTTGCTTCATGCCCTTGTTTGAAATTGTCCTGGACCATTATGTCTGTCGCCCGGTGGTGCTGGAAAAGGGATGGAAAGGGTCAAATGGTATACATTGTATACCCCCAAAATGGGACTCCTAGCACTACCGTGGCTCACCCAGCTTGGCAAGTTGGTCCTGCTGCAGGTGGGCTTTCTGGCTGGTGAGTTGTCAACTCAGGGCATTGCTTGCGGTTCGGGACTGGTGCCGGAAGAAGCATGGCAGCAGGGCAGTTTGGCAGGAGGAAGCAGGTTGGTGGGCAAACTTTGGTTAGGGAAGTGAATGCGTAGTGACTAGTGGATTCTGATTTTAGCCGAAGGTTGAGGATTAATATGGAATGATATCCTGTTGAAATATGTGCTCGTTTTTGAAGAGGTTAGCCATGGGATGAGATGCAACTTTTTGAGAGAGGCATTGGCAACTTTCTGGGCCAAACGGCGCCACATACGCCGCGACATTTTTGGCGGCCACAAAAAAGAGTCCAAGATTGAGATTCGTTCAGACTTCAGGTGCTCCCCAAATAAGATAACAGCCCATTGTGTCCGTTGGGCAAGCAGCGTCAGCCAGGATGACTACTCTCTCATCATGAAAATCAACTTACGACAGCTCCATCCGGCTTAGCCCGTCTGGAATCCAGACGGGGTGGTTGACGATCAGCAAAGCCTGGGCCCATCTTCCTTCGGACTTGCCGGTTGCTAAAACTCTTAAGAGAACATTGCTTATATGGTCAACCTTCTCCAAAAAACAAGGTCATGAAAAAACCTGGATTCCAACCCTTTTTGCGGTTGACCATTTTGTAAAACTGCAACCAAAGGAGACACCTTGACACCTCGGCTTGACCACACCGCATGCGGCAGCCAAAAGCAATTGAGCGCAGCGCAGCTGCCGGGAACGCTACCGGGAACGCCTTTTTTGCTAAGCAACGGCATTGCAGCCCCTGTTGATTATAAAAATATGCGCACACACACAGATACTCGTATATATATATATATATATAGGTATAGACACGTGCATATCAATGAAGATACATGCTATTCGTGCTGAACTGGTGATATCCAAATGATCCATGGTTGAGAAGATCTCTTTTCAGATCTGCCAACATGGATTCGTTCAACATTAGGCACCGCTATGTTAGATGATAAATGGTGGGACATGATGGGTCTTCAAGTCTCGAGCCATAGTCAAAAACTTAATCATGCACTGGCTGGTGAATGTGTTATAGAGAGGTAAAATGATTAAACACACACGATGAAACCTCAACATTCATCCCCTTATATGTGCCCAGAGCCACTAGATCTCTGTATAAACCAGGGCCTCTTGGGGATATTTATTAGAAAAAGGGATTGCATGACATACAACACAAACCCGCACATATTGTCCCCATTTCAGGAACATCAGACATCAGTTTGTCTCAGTTACTGTATTCCCTTCATTCATTTCGTGACATCATTTTCGGTTGTGTCGTGCACCCTTTTTTTTAAGATTCCTGTTGCCACATCCCATTTTGGTAGATTAAATTATGACATATGATGACGACCTCATTACATCTTGACCATACATGTTGGTAAAGAAATTCCAAGGAAGGAGTGGTTCAATTATTTCTGTGTATCAATTGTATTCAATTGTGGCATGTATTTTGTTTGGTTCCTAACCAGTTGCAATTCCTAGATGGCCCTAAGCTTATTGACCTGCCGCGTCGCTACTCAGCCGGCCACGGGCGCTGGTTTGGGTCGGGTCCATTCTACGCGCGGATCGTGCTGTACTCAGTACATTACCGTGGAATGTGGGATCCACAATGGGCGTTCCCTAACTTCGGATTTGTTCTATCTTTCAGGTGGTTGATTATATATTGTGGGTGCTTAGTCAATTCTTGGTAACAATGGCATTGACAATTTTAGGAATGCAAGATTTGAGTCATGAAATGCGCATCACTACTTTCAGGTTGAGGTCAGATCTGTAATAGAGTGTAAACATTTGATGTTTTTTCTGCAACATCCGAGGTGTTTGGAGATCGTTGTTTTTTCCATTCTAGTTTGGTGACTCCATCACACAAATCTTAGGTTTCACATCCAAACCTTTTTTTGCGCATTTGGCGCAACGGATTAAGCATGTTGACCAGACATATTGTGGAGATATTTCAGCAAAGCTGGATTGCCGCCATAACCGAGCACGGAATCCACTGGAAGATCTAGTGCGAGGGTAGATTTCCCAGCTTCAACATCCTTGAAATTGCCCTTCCAGGTATTTTGCTGTATTTTTTGGAGTTTGCAAGATGAGAACTGCAAAACATTATGACGAGATGGTGTTCATGGTGGATACCCTCCAAGAATTTAACATAGCTATGGTATAGATAGCCCATTTTTATATCCACGGTATAGACAATTTACTTTTTGAAATGGCGATTTTCCATAGCCCTTTATGGGTTGAACAAAATCCACCTTCCAGCCCCAGGGCGTCCATGGCGACCAAACCAGGGCAATGGATGGCGGTAAGCTCAGGGTCAGCAATGGATGGCGGTTCCTGGCGAATCTTTCGCAATGTTGAGATTATTGCCAGAAAAGAGGCTTCCCATACATTAACTCCCAGATAATCCCAGATATTAACTCCCAGATTATTAACTGATTATTAACTGATCCCAGATAATCCCAGAATTGGGGAGTGAACGGAAAGACTATGGGAACATTTGCAGGAAACCATTCATTTTGGACGCAAAAACAATGGTTTCCTGCAGATTTTCTCTTTAACCAATCCATTGAAAAAAGGCAAAGAAGGTCTGTTCAAAACATATAAAGATGGGACTTGCCCCAAGTATGATGATTTCCCTGACAAAAATCGCCAGATATTTCCAATGATTGCCATTTAGGTTAAGTTTGATGGGCTTTCGGGGTTCCCCCATTTTCAGACTTACCAAAATCAATTCCATCCACGACGATGCCGGACATATTTGAAATCTCATGTTGTCCAGCTTGCATGTATGAATAAATGCACATCCTGCAAATACGTTGGAAGTGTGCAACCGTTCACATACACACGAGGACACAGAGACACAAGCATGTATATAGAAGGTATACAACTGGCATTCCACAACGTGCTCTTTGTATGTGTACACCTGTTCTAGAAGACTTGATCATATATACCATTGTTGCATCATGTAGCATACCATTTCAACTCATTAAGTCTATGGTGTGTAGATGTATAGACGAAGATATTATCCGAACATATACATGATTAAACATGTCAATATTATAGAATATGATAGATATATCTAAACGTACATCCATTCATGTTCTACGATCATTTTGTGTCCGCCGCCGAAGCCAAGGAAATTCGTTACGACACATTTCGGCCGCAGCATGGACCATGATTTTTTTTGGTCCCTCCATGGTGGCCCCCCCACCCTGAACATCGGAACTAGCTTTTGAGATCACCACGGTATACCCCCAATGTATGGCAAATTGGGGGAAATGAAGATGAACCATTGAAAGTGGGGCATCCCATTTTTGGATCAGCGCATCTAAAATGCCAATATCAAATGGTAAGTGACATTTGCCCATTTCTAGCTGATTTGCCGAACGTAGGGAGTTTTACATTGCGCTTAGAGGAAGACTATGATCGCCTAGCAGGTTTGGAATTCAGAACCTGACCTTCCAAATGTTCGAATTGTTTGGGCAAGTGATGCGCCATTAGATTTCGGGCAGATTCCTCCAAAGACAATTGGGACAACATATAGAAGGTTATATTAGCAACTATGTTCAGGACTGTCATATGATACAGCTGCGTCACAACTTTCAGAACTCAAAAGATATCAACATTGATTTACGTCTCATCATGCTCATCATGCTCATCACCCTCATCACCCTCATCACCCTCATCACCCTCATCACCCTCATCACCCTCATCACCCTCATCGCCACCGCCGCCACCACCACCACCACCACCACCACCACCATCATCATCATCATCATCATCATCATCATCATCATCATCCTCAATCCTATATCAATCCTTTAATCTAGATACAATTAGCTCCTAAAACCCTCACTTCGCTTGGATTCTCTTGATGCTTCCCACCTTTTTTCCCCTGGTCTCCTCGTGGTCTCACCCCGAGGTGACGGTGTCGATTTCTGGAAGCAACCGTTTGGGAGTCGATGCAGATTGGAGCGACGGCAAGACGCTGTATATCAAGGCACGGGGACCGGCCACGGGGATCCTTTTCCTTTGGAATGCCATGTTTTTTTGCAACATCAAACATGTTAAGTTACTGCAGGGTATATGGGGATCATATGGATATACTTAGGATCCTATGATGTTTTTGTGGTTTTGCATTTGGACTCTCAGTTGTCATTTCACATTACTTAAGGGCTTATTTTCGCATCCACCTTGCGAATTCCAAGCATGCTCCCAGCATGCGTGCCATGGTCAAAACCTCGGTATGTCTATTTGGATCTATTTTTGGCGATGGTCATGGATCAATGAACAGGGTTTAACATGCCCATTAAAAAGATATTATAAGGATCCCCCAGCCTGGGACATACCGACACGGGGCAAGGCGATTCTGGCTGGAGCGGTCCATGATTGGAACAAAGAGAACCCAACGAAGGCAGTGCAACCAGGTGATCGTGTCCGGGGCCCCTTGGGGGCAGCATTTGGCTTGCTACGGGCTAGTGGTATACCTAAGTGCCCAATGGTTGCCAACCAGATGTTCACATATTCTTCACCGTGTTTTTTTTTGGAGAGGGGGTATGCCCAACATAAAGCATTCAGTTAAGTGTTTCTTGGAACGTGTTTGCTTGGGTATGACTGATCCACACTTGCTGGGGTTCCAGTTCAAACTACCAAACCGTTGTAAAAGTTGCTTTGAAAATAGGGTATCCCCCATTTAACTAGTTTCTCCTTTTCTTGCCTACCAATCCTGCATTGTCACAAAGTGGGTGGAACTCTTGCCCCTTCAGACGCACCCATAATATACACATACTACATCCCATCGTATACCAGTTCTATTGTGTATACCCCCATACGTTTCCCAGTATGGTTGGTTCTATCCTCTCTATAACTCTATATGTGTAAACCCTTGAGTAAAAACATCATTAGAAACAAGTTCAAACCAGTTCATTCCGTCCTAGGTCATCTCAGTAAATGGCGTCACTGGTGATGCCCAAGCAATGGTCCGGGAGATCAAGGTGGGCGATGACAAACTCCAACATGACAGGGCGGGATGAGTTGGTGATCCTGGAGTTTCTGAAGATCACGTTGAATTTCCCGATGGGGAATCCATCACTTGGGGACCCTATAGGAATGTGTTTCTTGATTTTTGTTGGAGGTTCCTTACGCAAATCCAAGCAAATCCAGCCATTTGTTGGTTTTGCCTCCAGGTTTTGACCATACTCCAACCCTGTTGATGGCGCCCAAAGAACAACATTCCATTGCGGACAGCATGTGGGAACTGTAGGGATGCTTTACGCAACCAACTCTTGCATTAGAGATGCTACTGGCCACCCAGCATTATTTCCATTTGTTCAGTGCCAAGGATGACTACCACAAAGGTCCATAGCCAGACCTAGAAGTCGCCTTCTGTGCGTCCACGTCCAAGGATCGGAATCTGCTTCTGTTACTTTTTCAGAAGGCGGATGAAAAGATGGCGGAGCCCCCAAGAGCGGCTGGGTCAGTAGGGTCAGTGTGCCCCAAAATGATTTCCTGGAAAAAATGATCGACCGCTACGAAAAATCCTAGATCCAAATTTGGGGCAAACACCAATTAGGTTACAACCTCAATCAACTCCGAATGTGACCCCCAGTTGCGTCGACTTATTTGGAAAGAGCCCAATCAAAGCGCAGCAGTCGTGACTGGAAGCTGTTCACAACGTTACTGGCCAACTTGACTATAGACGATGTTTAGGATTGGGGGAATCATTATCCGTTATCCCAAAATGCCAAGTCATCCTGACCATTCAGGGGATGTCATAGCAAAAGTGCACCTTCCGAAGTAATTACTGCATTAGCCTCGCACGGGTATGTCCCCTAGGCCACTTTCAAACTCATGACCATTTTCTATGGTGCACCTATGGTATGCTAATTCCTACCCAGATCTGACATGCGCCATCCGCGTGCTGAAGAATTTCTGAGGAAGACTCAGAACCTGTGCCGGTTCCGGGAGCTCGGGTCCTTAACATATCCTGGGACTTGGCCCATCAGCCCTTGAGGTCTCGGTGGTTTTCCATATTTTTTTTGAGCTGGGAGCGGCCCCAGTGCCAGGTTTGTTTGTGTCAAGTGCTTGAAGATGCTCTGATATTGACAACATAGCTGAATACCAGTTTAGATTACTAGATATTATTAGGTTGGGATAATTACAATATGGAGGTTTCTCAAGATAGGGGGCCCCCAAAACCATGGTTTCAAAACCCAAATGGTCTAATTTTCTTTGATTTGGGGGTTCCCCCGTTTCAGGAAACCTCCATATTACTACGTGATGACCCGCAAACTTGGCGGAAAAATCACATGGTACAATTCGGAACTCCTCCTCCTTATCCCTCTCTTGACATTGAGGTGGCTCGCGCCGGGATGCCTTTGACCCTCCCTGGCATGCCACCGCGCACTGTGGATATTCTTTTGGAGATCCGTGCTCGAGCAGCTGAAAAACAAGAGGCCCAGAAAGGCCTGGAGCCGAAAAACCGTGACCCCTGGCGGAGCGTTCAACGTGGTGACCCCTGGGTACTTCTGAATCATTCGATTTTTCAAACTATGGGAAAACCATGTGTCATGCCATAGTCAACTCCGAGATGAAAGTTAAGGTGCACCTAAATTGGCATGGGAATGGAGTGCAGCCACACGAAAACCTGCTGCTCCATTTCGCAGATTGCAGCAGAGAGGTGTTTGATGCATGGCACTTTCCGCAAGTAAGAAATACGCCACTTGGGATGTTGTGGGAGCTCCCTGTTCGAAGCTTCCTTGGCTGTTTCTTTGTCTTGCCAAAAAAAAAAAGCTTTGTTGTCCCAGAAGTTCTTTTCTTTCGAGACTTGTGTTGAGATGAAAATTGTGGATTTTGTGGCCCCCTATGTCACATTTTTTGCACCGGATTTGCAGCCCCTAAGGTCCTAAATTAGAAATGGAACCTAAAGATGGCCATATCCAGCATGGGAGCATCATCTTCTAAACCCAGCCAAGTGGTGGGGTTCCATGTTATATAATTTTGGGGATTGTTAGTTCTATGTCCCAGTATATCCATATCTGATATCCCAAAAGATCTCCCAATCAAATAGTCGGCTTTAGACCCCCCATTCGGGGGTGCCGTGTCTATTCACGGCTTTCATCTTGCCCCGGCACCACGCCCCTCGCACCCCAGGCATTGCGAGAAAGCCGCCCCCGAAGCCGGCCAATGAGCCGCCCAACCATTACGAGGCAACGGGTTAGAGCCGGGATGCTGCAGCGAAATTTGGCCTTTGGGGACTCTGGTTAGGTCATGTCAAAAAAAGCTATTGTTGGAAATGGCAATGTATAGTTGATTTACTTGTTCCAAAGGGTAATTGTTCAGTTAGATGTTAGTTGAGCAGAGGGTATTCTCTCGTAATCGTCGAACTAAGTGGTGAAGCCTAGTTCAGACTTGGACTTCAAAAAAGCAAGCCACCATTTTGACGGGTGTACAGTAGATATGTTCACTAAGCAACCGATTTTTTTGCCAGGTTAAAATTGGCCATGCTTGAGGGTGCCCACCCATGTCGGGTGTTTTAATTCATGTCAATCCTGCATGATTGAGCCCTGGTTGTTGGAACAATAAGGGTTTAATACCCCCTCAAAAGTGATACAGAAGTTGGTAACTAAACAGCAAGAGGAAGCCTCCTCTTTAGAGTCAACCAGGCATGTATTTACCCAGGATTGACATTACTGGCAGCTGGTTGAAGCCGATCTTCCACCAACCAGAAGCTGAAAATCTTTCTGGTTTCAAGCAATTCAAAGCAAGATCATGTTTCAAAACAGTGGTTCTTATGATGTTCTTATGTGTTCCTTCCCTATCGAAGTCAAGACAGATTCTGACCATCGGGACACCGTGTGCACATATGTACACATGATGCATGGTCAACAAAATTTGTTTCATGCGTCGCATTGTTGTTGACAACCTAAGCCCTCAACATGCGACGTTGCACAACATCCAATTGTCAAGTGGCTTCAGAGAAATAGGCTGATTTTTGTTTGATCGTCGCATTTTTCCCAAGATCTTGGCAAAACATATGCAGAACTTTTCACAGAAGATATTTCAGGGAACGATCTCGGAGACCCCAGAAATCCCATGACTTTCTGCTCGCTTTCCCCAAGCCATCGCCTCAACCGATTGTTCGACCTCATCGGCCACCTGAGGTGTTGGGCATTGAAATGAAGGCTGACGATGCGGCCATCAAAAAGAGTTGCTTGGAGACGCCTTGATTTTTGGGGGAAGCCCAGCTGTAGCAATGAGTGCCATCACATCCATTAAATAGCATTAAATAACATAGCCATGGAAAATGGATGAAAATGGCCCGTTTGTAGATGTGTTACCCACCCTATGAGAAATATGGTGATTTCCCAGGGCACACAGTTGATTCAGCGGCTAACTAAGATTCCGTACCCTAGATAGACATAGGTAGTTTGGTTGGGAAATGTGCCAGGTGAAACATGGTGAAACAACCCATCAACAATAGAAACTATGAGCACTTCATTTTTGTTTTGTTGATGCCAGGTTCGATTTGCTGAAATTTCCACATAGTTTCCTACCACTGGTTTCACCAAATTCTGAGGGAAACCGGGAGGAAAGGTGATATTCCTTCAGCCCATCCAACTGTTATTACATTCTATTCATCACAAAGCCCAGTTCGCCACATTGGCATAGTTACAAACCAAATGTAAACAACTTGACCTATTTGACTACCTCATGTCGCCGTTCTTCAAAGTCTAGGATTTGTTTTCGCCGCATCGTTGGTAGTCCTTCGTGCCGCGCAGTTGAGGCTACCGGAAGTTGGTGCTGCAATGGCATCCCGACAAGCACCCGGCCGAGCGCTCCGAAGCCGAAGTGAAGATTCGGCAGATCAACTCGGCGCCACTCGGCGGGGTGTGAACGCTTCGGAATGGCCTGGGGCCGAAAAATGCGGCGGATTGGAGTCCCGGCAAAAATGACAAAGCAACAGATGCGGATGAAAAAATTGGATTTGAGAACTATATAGGTGAACTTGGAAATTTATTTGAAGGCAGATATCAGCCTGTAACCTGGATGATAAGTATGTGATGATGGGTTAGCGGAAAACACGGAATTAAATGGGTTATATTTGAGTATGTTTGGGTGTGTGAGCCAAGGGGAACACATGTGCCAACTGGGGATACTGCCAACCCAAACTTGGAACATTTTGGCACTGTGAATGGCAGTACGTGAAAACTGGGGATTCTTTAGCTCACGGGCCGCGGGGGCAATAAATGAATTGTATTGAATTGTCATATCCACCAAGATCAGGACTTGTTTCTTTGGTTTTGCGTGTTTTTGTGTGTGATGATTCGGGACAACTTCATGCAGTTAATTTGGATCCAAGGGACCTTTTGAGAAAAACCTGTCGCTTCTCAGCCAATTCGCAGCGTCCGAGGTATGAGACCATCAGCAATCCGCTGAAGCGCCAAAGTGGCTGGGCCTGGAGCGCGTTCTAAGCAACGAGCATAAGATTTCGGACCTGGTTTTTCTTGTAACATATTGTAACCATGTTTCAAACGCAAAGTGTGGTAGCATGTTAGACAGTCTGAATATTGATACTATGCATTCACGTGGTTTTTGATGTTTTTTGCATCCCAACCGACCCCGATTCTTTTAAAACTTGTGGGCGGCTCAAAGGCTACATGAGCAAACCGTGGTTGGCACGTAGCGAATTGCTGATGGGGCAATCCACCATCATGCCGGATATTGTAAGGTTTGTTGACCAAACATGACCAAACAGAGTGGTTTTTCTCGTGTCTCTATGTCTCGGTGATGAATTTGAAGCATCAAATTGAGGCGAAGTGAAACAACGATGTGCATATCGTTGTTTGCAAAAGGGGCGCAGAGAGACATGAATTTCCCATGCTGCCCTGCATGTTTTTTCCATGGAGTTTCTATCCCGTACCCTAACCTTAAACAACTTGAAGCAGACAAGGACGTGTCCATCCAAAGGGTGTTTTCCTGTTGAACTCAGGGATAACCTAAATACGTCTATTTACCGCGATTGAAGCGGTGGGGTCCCAGACCGGCCCCTGCTTTTTCGCAAGGTTATGATCAGATGCTTCAAGCGATAGAAAGAAAGCGCTTGAACATTCGGTTAGAGACGCTGAGTCGCACCAGGGGGGCTGTGGAAAGTGCTTCAAAGATCCCTCCATCGGGTTTCCCAAAATAGGGGGCTTCATAGTGCTTCATTTGATGATCCAACATGGATACTGAGACTTCCAGGATCCTCTCCTACCCTGGGGCTGCCATGAAGACATGGCGGGAGCTTTCAAATAGCTATGGTTTTCTCCTCCTGAAGGAATCCAATCAAACTTGCGAGCTCGCCATTTCGTCCAGTTCTCGAAAAGCCATACCAAACGGGGACAAGCTAGTAAGCGTCCGCACAATTGCACCCAGCACCTTCTCAAAAGCGTGTTCAACCATTTGTGGTTTCAGTTGATCTTTGAGAAGATCCAACTTTCCTGCAACAGCACTCAATTCAGTTGATGGATATATTACACTTAAACAATGCCGCCCAGAGTTTATGAATGCCACCAGCCTGTAGCAAGAAATGGTGAGGTACCATCTATAGTTGGAAGTATATCCCTATTCTCAGCACCTGATTATACACTGTGACTTTATTGATCCTTGGTTGTGAGTGTAATTTGCAAACCAGGATGCCGCTGCTTCCTGCCATGAAGAACCATGCTCTAAGGACGCAATTTATCAAGCCGAGGATGAGCATTCCAAAGGACTGTCCACACTGCATGGGCTCATGCAGTCGTTGTGTCCAACATGTTATTGCAGATTTGTTAAAAGCCCTAGGGCAATTCAGCGTGGCAATGGGAAATCCACTGTTATATCTCCATATGTATGTCCATTTATCCATGAACTACATATTGAACATTCGGATTTTCCAACGGGAGATTCGAATGCCGGAGGGAATTCTTATCTTCCACCGTGGGAAACTCACTATCTTATAGAGCAAAGACATCATGTGGGACGATGAGACCTTTTGTACTTCGCAAGGACTGGCTGGCAAAAAGCAAATAGCTACCCTCCAAGATTTCTTTTTCTCGAACATAGCGGGCCCCTGTCAGTTATGCTAGCCTCTATCCCGACAACTAGGTTTCCAAATGCATATGCCATAAGGAGGCTCGAGTGTGCGTATATTAAACTGTTCAAAGGTTCCTTGGTGCACGGACTTCTTGACATTGCCGGCTGTTATCAGGCTATGGTTTGTGGCACCTGAGTAGCTTTCCGCAGCCAAGCAAACAGATCCTGAAAGGGCTGATGGTTGATTTCTGGCGGATATATACAGACACAATCAGACACACACACAATCACGCAAATACACACATCATATATAATTAACTATAAATATATCTACCAGTAGTACTGCACAAGGCGGTGGCGGAAGTTTCAAAATTGGAAAACCTATAGGAGAGGTTGGTTGCTGTGACTGATGGATGGTAGAGCGAACCCACTGATGGACCGACAAGAGGTTGCAGGCAGCGCAGTGTAGTTGTAATGTAGTGCAATTGCAGTTGTGGTTGTAGTTGTAGATGTAGTTGTGGTCGTAGTTGTAGTTGTAATGTAGTTGTACTTGTATTTGTAGTGCAGTGTAGTGTAGTTGTAGTGGTTAGTGTGGTTGTAGTTGTAGCTGTGGTTGTAGTTGTAGTTGTTGTAGTTGCTGTAGTTGCTGTAATTGTTGTAGTTGTTATAGTTGCTGTAGTTCTTGTAGTTGTAGTTGTCATGGAATTGAAGTTGTAGTTGTAGTTGTTGCAGTTGCAGTTGTACCTAGAGAACCCATAACCTATGAAATGATCGGTCGTCATGCAAAACCTCGGCTATTCTGTACTTTTCATTAAAACCTCGTCTATTGTGTAAAAACACCGGGTTTTCCCAAAAACCCTCACTTTTGGTAAGAGATGTTGGATATGCTGACCTTTTGGCAAGAACGGGCCGCCAAATTTCGCCTTGGCATTCATTCTGGACAACAATCAACCAGATGCTTTCCAGATATATTGACCCACAGTTGGATGTTACTATCAATCAATCACCATTTTGTTCCAATTTACATTCCATGCACGTATGGTTTCATCTAAAGTTGGGGATGCTCCACTCTCTAAAGTTCTGTTATGTTGGGAAATGATTGGCTACAGAAACCCATCACCAAGCATGAAACCACACCCTTTCCGCTTNTCTCTAAAGTTCTGTTATGTTGGGAAATGATTGGCTACAGAAACCCATCACCAAGCATGAAACCACACCCTTTCCGCTTCGTTTTTCCCGCCGTGCTTGATTTGGGGTCAACTTGGTGCCCTGAGCGCGGCAAAGCTGGAGAAGGCGCGGACCAGATCGTCCTGCACGGTGGGCAGTGCTGGTTGATTCTGTTTGGGGGGGTGATAAAATGTACATAAAGCAGGCCACACTGAGTATACGCAAGTATGCTATACATATAGTATAATATAGGATACATGCAGAAGGTTTACGGTATATATCATAGGGAAGTACAACATGGCTCCAAAAGTCAGCCAAGAGGAAAAAATCAACAGGGAATCAAATATTTGGTGGCTGCAGCATTTTGCTGAAGTTTTCCTTAGGGTGAGCTGTTGCTTTTTAGCTGCAGCCATGTCCACCGATGATGCGGGAGAGCCTCGTGGTGGAAAGGGGGTCTTCGACTGCACGGGATTAGGTGAGGAGCTAGAAAAGGATGGCATCATTCGTGAACACCTTCGTCAGAAGGGTGCTGTCTTGTTTGATGAAGGGTACTCAGAAAGTGTCAAGAATGCCTGCCAGGATCCTGTGTTCCAAACTTTGCAGATCCTGTGCCTTCGCACTGCTGTGACGGAAGGTCACCCCCAACCGCCTGTAGGACCTCTTAGGGATGAGCTTGAGTTACTCTACAAGAAGTGTGGTGCACAAACCACGGAAAATGCCATAGTGAATGATTCGTGGTGCATTCGCAAGTTTTTGACCTTCATCAAGATGAAGGTTCGCAAGGAGATGGTGTCAACGGTTTCTTGTTGTNGAAAATGCCATAGTGAATGATTCGTGGTGCATTCGCAAGTTTTTGACCTTCATCAAGATGAAGGTTCGCAAGGAGATGGTGTCAACGGTTTCTTGTTGTACATTTCTATTATAGCAATTTATGTTAAGCGGCTTCCTTTCTGCGTAGGCAACCTCCATCTNAGGTTCGCAAGGAGATGGTGTCAACGGTTTCTTGTTGTACATTTCTATTATAGCAATTTATGTTAAGCGGCTTCCTTTCTGCGTAGGCAACCTCCATCTATTTCCTGTCCCGAAAGTACATAGTATACAAGTGGGTATACATATGTGAGGCTACAGGGGTTTTTGATTTTGTTTTTAAGCTCATTCCTCAAACAAAAGCCCGTGTTAATGGCACAAAAATTATTATAATGTCCTTAAACCTGCATGCTGCACTCAGGTTCCGAGATTTCAGCAGCTGTGTTTGACGCTGAACCCATTTCTGGAGGACATGGGGATCCATGCCATGATNAAACCTGCATGCTGCACTCAGGTTCCGAGATTTCAGCAGCTGTGTTTGACGCTGAACCCATTTCTGGAGGACATGGGGATCCATGCCATGATGGTGAGAAGAAATATCATCAAATGTTCAAACATATAGTTGGGGACAAATATATATATATATATATATATAGACAAGAATCTCCCATCCCATCTCTATCGTCTTTACTTTTTGCCATTGGACAGGGTCCTCTATACATGTTTATACCTTGAAGGATGTGGTCAACGAGGTCAACAGAAGGTATGCTGAACGCCGTGGGGCCAAGGCGCCAAATACTGACANGAAGGATGTGGTCAACGAGGTCAACAGAAGGTATGCTGAACGCCGTGGGGCCAAGGCGCCAAATACTGACAGCAGTTGTTTCTCTTAGTGGTGGTTTTAGAAAATAGAAAAGCCGGGGTCCTTCATCACGACATTTTTTGATGCTCTATAGCTCCAACCAATTGGCAGGGAACAGTTCTTGAACTCACAACCCAGTATTCCCAGTTTACAGAATAGCCGAGGCCTTGCATGACGACCGGCCATTTATATATAGGTTATGGGTTCTCTAGGTATATATATATATATATCTAAATGTGCTTGCCCTGTCGAGGCAACCCAGGAGGGCGACCCTGATGAATATGATGAGGAAGACGAAGAGGAAGCCCCAGTTGCTGACCCAGAGGTTGCCGCATCTGGGGGATCGGTTCCAGAGCCCAGCGCTGGTCCTCCACAAGTTCCAGCCCCTTCCAGTGGCGAAGCCAATCCTGGGCCGGCGGAAACGGTGGAGGGTGAGAATCCAGCCAAGAGTTTTGGGGCAGCAGTTTCAGTTATTTTTCCCCTATAAATTTAACTTCCTCGGTGGACCCCAATGCATATTAAAAGACAATACCATTCATTTTTCTATACTATGTGTGCGATCCACCTAGACTTTTGACTTTTATACACATGCATATATATAAGTTATATTTTGGGGTTTATGCATGATTATCATTATTCATCCCTCAAGCGCGTATGGTCTTAATAATTGACGACCTATAAACATGGATGTCTATATCTGATATGGCCCAAGGTCCAGCGGTTCCATCAGTTCAACAACAGCTTGCTGAAGCACGGGAAAGGTTGGCCAAGTGAGGGCCCTGGTGGGATTGCTGTTGGTGTATTCTGAGTTTGGTGATGTTCAATGGGATAGATTAAGATCCGTGAGCATGCCTACAGTCACACACACACACACATATATATATATATACCTTGATGTTTTAAATGATGATTTCATGTTTCAAAAGTGCCAGGGGTGTCCCTACCTCAGGATCTCGGAGAGAAAGGCAGCATTGACACGCGAGATCGGAAATTTGAAGGCTGGCAAGTCGGAGGCTCCAGTGGCGCATACCCCACCGCCAGCAAAACCAGGTGTGGCTTCCAAAATGTTGGCAGTATATATTATATAGAATAAGGCTTCCCTTCGAATTATAATCCATTAAAAAGGGCATGGTAAATGTTCAAGGTGCAATCGAGCATAGATCCCCAAACATATCTTCAAATATGGTCTCTATACCTATATGTTTTTAACATGTGATAGACACCCATACTCCAAAATAAGAGGGTTGAAACATTATTGGGACTCATCGAGATCCCTTTATCCCAGTAGGTCCGCTNTATATGTTTTTAACATGTGATAGACACCCATACTCCAAAATAAGAGGGTTGAAACATTATTGGGACTCATCGAGATCCCTTTATCCCAGTAGGTCCGCTGAAGATTGCTGCTGCCCCGCTGAAGATTGCTGGTGGCCCGCTGAAGACTGCTGGTTGTGACAATGTTGAGACACAGCCCATTGATGTGATGTCTGTTTCTCCTGGCTCTATTCCTTGTTCCCCACCGGCAAATGCATCCCCGAACCAGAGCCCGGGAACCCTCCGAGCCCAATTCCAGGGCGTGCCTCGCAGTGTTCCTGGCAAAGATGCGACTGCAAAGGTGGGCTAGTGGGTTCAGCATGTCCTGGGGTATTGAACAAAGGTTTGCCAATTTAAAGAATTTTTATACTAACATTCCATGTGCACGTTCTTTTTATCTGTGCCAATTTCCTTAAATGGTTTAGCATGGTTTAGCAGTTTAGCCGTTTCCTTGGTAGGCCATGCCAGAGGAGCCAGAATCTGAACACGCCCATGGAGAGGTTCAGCCTGAACCAGAGCAGATCCTGACCAGGAATGACCAACTTCTTTTCAAACAGGCAAGGAAAAAGAAGCAGGGTGGTGGGGATAGCTCTAGCAAGGCAAAGGGTGGAAGGCGCAGAAAGGGAAAGGGCAGGAAGAACAAGAAGGTGAACAAAGGTCGCAAAGAGAAGGCATGCAAGAGGAAGGAAGCAAGCAAATGCAAGACCAACCACCATGGCACACACGAGCCTGACACAGCGTGCATTAGCCCTAGCAAACGCAACATTGCCATGCTCCGCCGCGCCAAGTCACGCGCCGCAGGTCTTGAGGAACCACAAGACGAAATGGAAACAAAGCCTTCTGTTGAAGCTGTACCCAAAAAACCCCGAGTTTCCAGACGCAAGTCGTCCGGAAGTGAACATGTAGCAGAGAAACCCAAACCCAAGAGGCGTGCAGCAGCCCGAGCAGACAAGGCCTCACCTAAGGCTAAGGCGAAAGCAAAAGCAAAAGCAAAGGCTGCCAAAAAACCAACAGCAGCAGCAGATGGCAAGGGGAGGGGCAAGGGCAGGGGCAAGGGCAGGGGAAAGGGCAGGGGGAACCAGGGTGGTGCCGCGACCTCTGCTCAGAGTGACGCAGGGTTGCTGACGACATTCAAGGAGTTTGTCAAGCTTTTCGATCCTGCAGCTTCCCCCAAGTCCATGAAGTTCAAGCACCAGGTTCGTGGCCAGGTGGAAGACCTTNCTGACGACATTCAAGGAGTTTGTCAAGCTTTTCGATCCTGCAGCTTCCCCCAAGTCCATGAAGTTCAAGCACCAGGTTCGTGGCCAGGTGGAAGACCTTAAGCATTTTGACTACAACATCTACTGGTCGAGGACTTCGTGCGGGGTCAAGAGCAAGCGTGCAGAGAAGGACATTGCACATTTTATCTTCACTGGTAGTTCTGCCCCGGACTCCATCAAGTGTGCGCTGGCTATCAAATGCGTCGAGCTCTATGCTGCTCGACCCTAAAAAGTATCATGTTGGGAAAATCTAAACACCATTTAAATTGTTTGACCATATATCAGGGCTTGCGATGTCTCGACATAGCTCAGGTTGCACCAATCCTTTCAAGAGGATCTGTGAACGTTTAGACTAGATACCATCATCGGTATAAACAATGATATGTATACAAACTGAATCCAGATTGTCAATGTGAAATCATCTATATAACAAAAAATCATGCTTTTTTGGGCTTACGTATCCATGAATATTTTTTGATGATACATTTGTCCCAGATTTGTTGTGCACTTCTCTGTGCTCCAGGGCATTCGCGCTGACAAGATGGAGGTTGAGGAGGAACAGGACCATCAGTATGAGGAGTTCTTGAAGCACAACGCACGCCTGTGTCTCTTTGAGTATGCCAATGGTGGCAATGGTACCATGGAGACCTCTGCGGCCTGAATGCGTTAAGACCTATAAAAGTAGAAGCGTTCCCGGATTTTGCAAACCAAATGCTACAAAAGCATTTCCTCTTTATGTGCTTTGACTGTTAGGCCCAGAGCTGCCGTTTGCCATTCATGAATTGGGCGTTGTACATATACTTCTAATAAAATGTTCGGTATATATCTGATTATATATATAAGTTTATATGTGTTGTGTTTGACCAAACATGTTTATTACAGTTGCTTTATGTACTCAAATCCCTGTTTTGGTCTTCTGGCAGGCTGCAAAGGGCATCAGTGAAGAAGCGAGCTTTCACAAATGCCGATATTGAAATCTAACATCATTTTCGTTTGGGGGATGAATGCATTCCTGAATGCGTTCATGGGGGATGCCAGTGCATGGCACCTACAGCTTGGACAAAAAAGGCATTTTGGGAAATGACGCCCATATAACCCCAGTGGGTCATCTGTTATAGAGGAAACACACATACAACAGATTTTGTTTCTTAATTTCTTGTGTATATACACAGCGAACTGCAAATAATTTTCCTGGTACATGATCTCCATGTTCATTCCATGTCTCCCCATTGTTCCAAGTTGAAATTGATATATATATATATATATATGGGTGAAGTAGTGTAGTTCCCCATCCTCATTCTATCAGAAAGTTTCCCCTTCGGGCCCTTTGCCAGCCTCGATCGTTGCAAACTGCTTGCAGGTGATGCGCAAGAAAGGCCTCAATGTTTGGAAGGTGCGTTCTTCTTTCGTTAAACGAAAGAAGAGGAGACAACGAACATCTGGCATGGTNCTGCTTGCAGGTGATGCGCAAGAAAGGCCTCAATGTTTGGAAGGTGCGTTCTTCTTTCGTTAAACGAAAGAAGAGGAGACAACGAACATCTGGCATGGTTGTGAGGGAGGGGTCATGTGGCTATATATTCATTGTTGGGTATATCTTAGTCTTGGGTGAGTCACAGTGAACCATTGAACCCAGTGACATATGTTTTTTGATGAGAAACCGCAAGGATGCACATGCAAAGAAATACGTGCAGCAGTTTGAAGGGGATCAAAAAAGNGTGAACCATTGAACCCAGTGACATATGTTTTTTGATGAGAAACCGCAAGGATGCACATGCAAAGAAATACGTGCAGCAGTTTGAAGGGGATCAAAAAAGACCCGATATAGGTCTGCGCTGTTCCTGTGCTCGGCCATGCTTGGTGAATCTGAAGCGCTAGATATCTGCTTTTTCCAGCTTCAAAAGTTGGGATGTCCAAAGGCCCGGTTCTTGGTGAGATGCACTTATAATTTTTATATAGAAAGCAAACCATAGCAATTCTTTCATTTTGAATCATCCCTCGATGCCTTCTTTCCTCAAATCCTTATACTTTTGACCAGTTACGCAGCCCTGCCCGCTCTGCTCAGGTGCTGGCACTGATCATATTGATGATCATTTGGACGCCACAGATCGACAGCCATGAGGAACCTGCGGTGGGAAGGGTTTCCTGGCATGGTAATTTCATATATACACATACTGACCCAGCGAGCGTTTAAATTTTAAACTTTTTTAGGCAAGGGGACCCACTGACTACATAAGTATATATATGGGAATGTCTCCAAAATGGGGGTGCCCCAAGACCCCTTTTTTTGTTAAAAGACATGGGTTTGGGGCACTCATGTAGGCGCCCCCATTCTGAGACATCACCATATACACACACACATGCTAATGGCTGAAGTGGCATCCCTTTAGGTTTCCAGATAGAAACGACATATTCATAATACATAAGAGATTTTCAATTCTTCAAAACACGTCTCCATGAATAAATAAAGATATATATATACACACATGTATAGTCTATACAGTGTTGGCACTTACTTATAGGCTATAGTGTGGCCAACGGCTGTGCAGGATTTGGAACTCGAAATCGCGGAGTTCTTTGCAGGCCGTGGCAACCTTTCAAGGTGCATGAAATTGTCTGGGATTTCCACAGCCAGCCTCGATATTTTGTACCAGCAATCCCGCAAGAAGAGTTCCTACTCCAGCAACTGCATGAATATGAACTCGAGCAGTGGATTTTGGTATACTGTCTGCATATATATGGCTGTTTTTTCCCGGGTTTAGAATTTCTGGGAGAAGGTATATATATATATATAATTGCCACCTGTGCACCATCCATGAAAATTAGATGGTTTTAAAAATGTATATAAACATCAAAGCTGTGTATATGGTGTAAATATATATATATATATACTTAATGCCTCTGTGTTAGAACCACTATATCGTGAAATTTACTTTGACGGTTTGAGGTGCCATTCACATTTGAGAACTTATGATGTCTTATGTTTTGGTTGTATCTCAAAAAGTGTTCAATGCCCCAATATATTGCTGGTGGTATTTCCCCAANAGGTGCCATTCACATTTGAGAACTTATGATGTCTTATGTTTTGGTTGTATCTCAAAAAGTGTTCAATGCCCCAATATATTGCTGGTGGTATTTCCCCAACTGAACGGAAATAAACAATTGCCAAATGAAAGACTCCACCAATCAAGTGATGAATGCATCTCTATATATATTAGGTGGGGGTTCCTGGGATAATTGGATGCGCAATTTTGGCAAACAATGTTTGAGAGAAACCTTAATTTTGGGTCTTCCAAACACCCGTCTGGCTGCAGCCATCCCGCTGAGTCTCTGCCTTGTGGCGCTCTTGAAGTGCAAGATGATGCGATTCCTGGCAACGTTTGCATTGAGGTGCAGTTCCTTCACCCCGGTGAATAGGGGAACATCGGCCCGTTGCCCGTGTGCATCTCTTGGATACCTTGATTATCCCAGTGTATCAGAATCCAACAAGCTTACATGCCGGAATTTGGTCATTGGTTTTTGATATAACATTTTCGGCTTTCATTTTTTGACAGTTACAATGACTGGGCCTCTTGGGGCTTTGGTTACATGAACAAACCCCTGAAACTCAGGACCATATTTCTTTGCCTCGTAACAACAGCGTTGGGGGGATGCTACTTCGTGGAGCAGCCAGGGGGGTCGTGCNTACATGAACAAACCCCTGAAACTCAGGACCATATTTCTTTGCCTCGTAACAACAGCGTTGGGGGGATGCTACTTCGTGGAGCAGCCAGGGGGGTCGTGCGTGCGATTTTTTCCACCATTTCGTCAATTCCTCATGAACGTATACCAAGCAGAAGGTGGAACAGCAGTCCCAGCCCGAGTTTGAAAGCATATACTATATATATATATATATAAAACACCATGCATGTGTACAACAGTGGAATCTCTGTATTATACATGCAGTATTTATACGTTGTATTAAAAAAAGGTTCCCCTTCAATTCCCAGGTATATCGAACTTTGTGGAAGATGTGTGACTATGGAGCACCTACGGAAAAACCTCACTATGGGTACGGTAACTCCCCTGCTGTTTCCAAACTAGACCTTGGTGGTGAAGGAAATAGGAAACGAAAGCGTGATGAAGAAGGACTGCCCCGGGTTGAAACATGCCGGACATACAAGAACAAGGATGGAAAAGACTGCTTTGCCGGAACCCCTGCGCTCACCAAGACGCAGANATGAAGAAGGACTGCCCCGGGTTGAAACATGCCGGACATACAAGAACAAGGATGGAAAAGACTGCTTTGCCGGAACCCCTGCGCTCACCAAGACGCAGAAACTTATCTGTTGAAACAATTTTTAAACAATTTATGGTTTTCATTCAAATCCATGTATAGTGATGGAGGGAAGAATGATTGCAATTCTTGACGTGCACATNTACATGAACAAACCCCTGAAACTCAGGACCATATTTCTTTGCCTCGTAACAACAGCGTTGGGGGGATGCTACTTCGTGGAGCAGCCAGGGGGGTCGTGCTTGCGATTTTTTCCACCATTTCGTCAATTCCTCATGAACGTATACCAAGCAGAAGGTGGAACAGCAGTCCCAGCCTGAGTTTGAAAGCATATATATAAAACACCATGCATGTGTACAACAGTGGAATCTCTGTATTATACATGCAGTATATATATTTATACGTTATATTAAAAAAAAGGTTTCCCTTCAATTCCCAGGTATATCGAACTTTGTGGAAGATGTGTGACTATGGAGCACCTACGGAAAAACCTCACTATGGGTACGGTAACTCCCCTGCTGTT